>JANPWN010000688.1:0-38855 GCA_027406425.1 Blastocystis sp. subtype 8
TTCTCTTCTTTCCATTCACAATCTTCAGTTTCTTTGACTTCCCTCTTCTATTCAACTTCTTCTTCAGCTTCTCATTCACTTCAATCACTTCATCCTCTCTTCTTTCATTCCCTTCTAACTCATTTATCACTTCATCATGAAGGAAGGTGAGTTTTGTAACCACTTCATTCTCATCATTCAACAACACTCCCTTTCCTTCCTTCTTTCCATCCACAAATGTTGCTATCAGTGTATATGACTTCCCATCTTTCTCATATGATACAAATCCCTTTCCATTAGCTGTTGACAATGGATTTTCCATCTGAATTGACTTCTGTTGAAAAGCATTCAGAGAAAACCCATCAGAATCAACTTGTATGGTAGTATTACTCATAATGAAAACGAAACTGAGATAACAAAAGTGTAATGAATTGGTTCATTTATCTCTTTCTTGTTCAAATCAAGATGTTATAAGTGTTCATTCCCTTTAGAAGATGAGAATTGATGATAGTTCAATTCCCGCGGGATTTCTTTCTTTATAACCAAGTTCCACTTGAGAACAGAGGGACACAATTGGAAGAATTCCGCGAGTGAATTCAGTATGTTATTCTTAAGCCATTTTTCTTCGAATTCTTTTATAAACGTGTTAGAGTGAAAGAATTCTTGTTAATAACTGAATACTAAAGACAGAAAAGTGGGATGGAGGGAAAGATCGAAAGAGAGTGTAAAACAACTTTGTTTGACATCCTCTAATGAGATTATTGAACATCTGATTACTATAGATATTTTAAAAGAAGAGATGAGTAGAGTATGGAAGAGAGGAGAATTGATGGAAATAGTTGCAAATCAATGTCTTCACGTCTCAGCTTTCATTGAGATCATTACAAACCATTAAGTATCAATATCTTCCTTATGTAATCGTTAGGTGGATGATGAGTGTTTTCGGTTGGCTCTTACGACCCTTTTAACTTGTGTATTTTATTGATTCAACTAGTTGTCTTTATTGATTTCATGTAAGGGAATGCTATATTTGATATAGGTAGCCGTAAGTTAATGAACTAATTTCCAATACATGAACACAAAACTAGCGATCGGTGGTTGGGATTGATTAGTAGATACTGCTTAATTAAGCAACTCACATTATTCTCCAATAGCACTACGAAAACACTAGGTACTAGACCATGAAAACAATGTCTCTTGAAAACACTCAGAAAACACTCTAATCCTTCTTTCCTATTTCCTTTTGAATCTCTGCTACAGACTTCGCTTCTACTGGCTTCAACACATTCCACTTCTTCCCTGATGACTTCACAGGTTTTGGTGGTTCTGATATGACTTTCTTTGTTTCAGCAGGTTTCTTCGACACAACGTGTGTGGCTGGCTTTACTGTTACTAGACCTCAAATCCTAACTCAACACTTACTCTTGGGAACAGCAGCATCCACAATAGGCTTGAGAACTGAATACAAGGTCTCAGGAAGTGTAGTTGTAACCCGCATATTGGCGAAAAGGATATAGATCGCACTTACAACCTCTTTATTTTGTTCTAATGTAGCTTCATCAATCGATTCTGAGCACATCTTCTCGATCTCTGCTGCAAATCGACGAAGTGCATTAGCAGCTTCCAAGTCGTTGGCCACAGAACGTCGCAATTTCGCCACTTCAAGGATTCGTTCATCGTGATGGCCTCCATGCTGAAGCTCCTGGGATAAGCGATCTGCTTCACTGCGATTAAGAGTTGCACGGTCTTCCAGGAAGTTGATGCATGTTACTTCGCTCTCCAGATACTCCATGGTTGCCTTCCATAGCTCCGTATGATCCTGAATCTTCTTCAAATCACTCACTGACTGGACAATTTCGGCCGACTTCTTCTGAGCAGCCTGCAGATCGATACTCACTACACTGCACGCCTTAGCTACCTCGGCCGTTCCTGCTGCTGTTACCTGACGCGTTTCCAGTGATTCCAAGTGTCGCTTATACTGACTCTCCTTTTCTTGTACCTGGTTTTTCGCTTCTTCATATTGACGCTGACGAGATGCCAACTGGGACTCAATACTTTCCAGCTCCTTACGAAGAGTATCACGACGCTCCCTTAGTTCACTCACACCCTTCTCTAGCTCCGTCATCATTTCCATGGAAGGACGAATTGCCTCTTTGCTCTCTTCGCGCAACGCCTGCAATTCTGCTGCCAGTGCTTCACTCTCCGCTTGTGCTTTTGCGGCGTCAGCAGGAATGGGGAGACGAGTAGTAATGTCAATAGTCGCCACAGCAGACTTAGCTGATTCAGTTTGAAGATCCAGTGAAGAAGCAAGTGTTGCGGCTTCAAAACGCAGCTTAGCAATCTTGTAGCGGAGATCTCGACGCATGAACTGGCTCTTTGGTTCCTCACCCTCAATGGCAGCCACAGCAGCGCTGGACTCGTCTACAGTCAAACGATGGTTATATCCTTACGAATCAGAGATATCAGATTAGCCAGATGAAGAAGACTACTGTTTTCAGTATTCATTCCATTAGCAAGTCCCTGCAACACCTCTTCAAAGAGATTTGTTGATTCATCAACAGATAAAGGAAGTTGCGTTACATGATCATGGAGAGTCAGGAATGCTTTTGCTACCTGAACGCTCACCTCCTACATATCATACACTATTCCAATACTTACAGAGGGAAGGAAAAAGAGTGTTCGGAAAAAGGTATCCAGCAAACCATCGGGAAGTGATAACCCCTTTTGCAGAAGCATTTTCTTGAACAACTCATGGAGAATCGTTCCATTCAACAAAACCTGTCTCTGTCCATGAAACAACGAATTCACCATATACATCTTGTTCAGAACTAGAATTGAACCAGCGAATTAGGCCATCCAAGATATCAGCAATTCCAGGAAGAGAAATGACTTGGTTCAATTTGTGCTCAAGACGCGAGTTTGCATCAAGTTTCTTCTCATCCTTTGTTTTTTCAGGTTTCTGTTCCACCTTTCTCTATAGAATGAATACCAATATCAACATCAACATTCAAGCGTTCTTTGATTTGTTGAATAGCCTTTTCGATATTTTCAAAATCATTTCCCTCTGACCACATCATATTAAAGACTTCTTCAGCTTCCTTTCGTGAATATCCGTCTTGGCATACTCCATAAATGATTTGTGCAATCGGAGCTATGTATGAGATTATCATCATTCACTTTACAAGATGAATCTGCCTTAGGACTCTCATTCATAGGACTATCTTGCTTTTTCGATTTTTTATTTCCCTTGTTCTTTCCAGGCATTGTTGATTTCAATAGTACTTAATAGGCTGTTGTTTAGCGAGCAATAATTTATCAAATAGAATGAATCATTTTTGGTCATGAGAATTGTGTCATTGGGTGTGCGACTGCCGTATTCACCGATTCTTGATTTCAGCATCGTTATTTTCCTTCGAACAAACACTACTACACCAAAATCTCTTTTAGCATCTCCTCCTTGAATGAACTAAGCTGATTCACAGTATGTCTCCATAATTCGGAACATTCCTCCTTTGTTTCTTGTGTTTCTCTTTCTTTGATATCTTCCTTTACTTCCTCTTTCTTCACCTCCTCTCCCTTTACCTCCTCTTCTTTCACCTCCTTCACCTCCTCTCCCTTCACCTCCTGTTTCACTACCCTAAACAATCCAAACGTATTGGCATGACGCAAAATCGAGGCAACAGCCTTCTCATTCTCCTGACGAAGGGAACCGTCAGGCATACTCACAGTTTGGATAAATTGCAAAATACTCATAATCTGTAACCACAGAGTCGTAAACCCCTCCATAACAAGTAATGATTCAAAGCGAAGTTGAAGAACATTGAATATGACTTGATCCAATCGCTCTAACACTTTATTCTCTCTCATTCGAGTAACTCGTGGCTTCTCTTCAGTGGAATGGCTTATCCCAGTCACTTGTAGTAAAACATCCTTCATTGTGGGGAGGAATGTCTGGGAAATCAGACTATTATAGGTTGATGCAGGGAGTAAAAGCAGTGACTCATCACACATAAGTTCTTCCAACACCTCCAGAGCCTCCAATTGCATTGACTCCTCATTTCGTGTGCACTGCTGACACACAAGCCGCAGAACTGGAATCCATAAACTCTCTAGAGAGACACCTGTTTCCTTCTGAACTTGAGAACGTTTATAGATACGCCAGCAGTTGCGATTCAGAATACATACATCCTCAAGCAACTCCGAATAAACTTCCCGTGTCAGATAGGGTGAGTCCATAACATGTGATATTAGAGATATAGCACATGGGGGGAGCGAATCAGCAGTTTCCTCGCCAAACATTAAGATAATACATTTGTAGCAACGTCTATGATTAAGATGGAAAAAATGAGATACGTCAGAGCATGAGGAACCACCAAACAGGCTTGGAGTATCTCAATAATTGTCTCCCAGCAACCAATTACAGCCACTGTACGACCGTACTCAGCGATCAGAACAGAGATACCAGAAGCGAGAAGAGGAGCGAGAGCATGGAAAGTGTCAGGAATGAGTCGAGTGATGGCTGTAAGAATGGAAAGGAACTTATGAATGGGATCGATAGAATTATAGTTGATACAAGAATAGATGAGATCGAAGGAGCACTCAACAACAGTCTGGATCTCTAGATTCAAATATGTACAATTCTCCACAATGGAGAGGAAAAAGTTGACAAGCTCATCTTTAATCACATCTACACGCTTCATATTCGCTTTGAAGAGTCCTGTTAAGAGTTCCACAATAAATACACGGGAGTACATACAAGCAATAACAGAAACACGATGCTCCTTATCTTCTTTGCGTTGTGCCAATTCTATATAAGAAGAAAGAAAAAGAACATACGATATGGTTGCTTGGCGAGATGAATAGCAGCTTGAATGACCATCAGAAGACTATTGTTGGACCATTCCACAGAGGAAGCAAAGAAGAGGTCAAGTCGACACTTCTCAATGCACTCGAGGACATTTTCGATACATTTAACTTCATGGAGTGTAAGTTCATAAGGGTTTGGAGTTGAATCAGAATCGGAGAGGTCATCATCAAATGGACTGTTCGTAGGTGTGATAATAGGGTTGGTTGTAGTTACAGAAATGGGAATCTTGTGGGGTTTAGAAATAGAATTGACTTTTGTAGAGGGAGTTGGACCTAGTTGTTGTTTATCATTCGAGTCATCACTGTAACTCTCATCGCTATACTCACTATCACTACCATAACTGTATACACCCTCACTCTCCTCTCCGTCCTCTTCTCCGTCCTCTTCCTCTTCATCCTCTTCTTCTCCATCCTCTTCCTCTCCATCCTCTTCCTCTCCATCTTCTTCACTACTTTGCTCTTCATGAATAACACTTCTCCGATGATGAGGCATGGGAAGGGACATTCGCTTCTTCAAATCCAACCACATGGAAGGATCAATCGGAGCCAACTGGATGTTCTTCTCTACATCATCTTCTTCTGGACTCCAAGCAAATAATCGAGAGAGTAATCCTTTGCGAGTGGAGAAGCGCTCCTCTACCAACCCATCGACCATTGCTGTCAAGTCCACACGCTCATTCTCTGACAACAACTGATACTGATGATGGACAAACTGAGAGACGGGGAATAGACCAAGGAAATACAAGTGACACAGTGCATGAATCACTTCCTCCCAACTCTTCCCAAGATTATTTCCCAACTTCCGTACAATCCCCAACAAAGAGATCAACGAAAGCTGTGATGAGGCCTTCTCTCCCAGCAAGACAATAAACTCGATTGGATCATTCTCACCACTATCTGTTATGTATTCACTTGTAATCCGAGAAAACTTAGACAAGAAATACACTAGACTATCCAGTACCGATGTCATATTGAAATATGCTCCGATATGAGCCAACGTAACAAAACTGTCCAATGCAAACTCCAGCAATCGATGCTCCTTTACAATCTCCAGCAAAGCCCCAGCCGCTGCCAGTTGGGGACCCCAAAGAATGGAGAAGATATCACGATCATACATCCCAGCATTACACTCCTTGCAGTTCTCAAAGAACATAGATGAATGACCAATAAACTGCTGAGATTGTGTATGTGTCTGACGCATCACATTCACCCACTGTTCATTTCGTAACTGATCATTGGTTGCCGCAGAACTTGTAAAGATTTGCTCACTAGCAATAGACTTGTATACGCCCACCAAGAACTCCTCCGTTAATTCACGTCCCTTATTCATATCGCCATAGGATTTATTCAGCTTGATGAAATCCTTCAATTGCATTCGACGTTCTGGCTTCATATTAGGGTTATGCAAATCTGTATTCAGCATGATAATACTGAAACACACACAATATGTCACATCTGGATTGATCAGAAGATCGTGTTCTGTGGTCTGTTCATAGGCCCACTGTGCAAATGTCTCCATGATACGATCGATCTGTTGCGCTTCTCCTGGTAAACGGAATGTGTCCAAGAACATACGTAATGCAGTGAGCAATGAAATATTCCGGAAATCAAAGGTTCGCACATATTCATACAGTGTCTGCTTATTCTCTTCAGTGTTCTTGCCCAAATACTCACCTATCTGCTCCTTATCCAAGCCAGGCGTGAAACGTAGGAAGTGGGCAATATCGCCAGGAGATGCAGGATCTGGAATCAGCTTTGCTTCCTGAAGGTATTTAATACCCTCCTTTGCCGACTGATTGAACACAAGAGCACCTTTCTGAAGTGTTCGTTTCTTCAGCTTCACAATCCATAACATCTGGGGTGAAATATGATATAAGCATTCTTCTTTTTGCTCTGCATTCTCTTCGACTATTCCGCATCCTTCATCAATAGCATGTTGTTGTTCTTCCAGCTTCAAATCAATACGATGATCAATACACTTAATCCCATTGAACATGATTCGCAGTGCTTCTGATGCCTGAATGGATACTGAGACATCATTCAATACCAGCTCAGATAACTACAATCAAAACCACACTCAATATCTCACTAATTTGTATAGTGTTTCCATCAAGTCACTGCGTTGTGGATCACAGTCATAATTCACATACAAATCCACTAGGAATGCAGGGTCATAGGAGAGATCTGTCAATGTGTCCAAAACCAGCTTCACCAGGTTAGGATTCTTGCTGTTACCCTCAAGCACCCAGAACACAAGACGCTGAAAGAACACTTCCAATTGGAGTTTCAACTCCACACGCATAGTAGCAGCGAAGAAGGTGAAAATACGCAGAATCTCGGAGAGCATTGGCAGAGGTACCGAGGGGCGTAAGGCCAACATAAGCAAATGCTTGAAGAACTCATCGGATATGATACGGAACAAAGGCTCCGAAGAAGCAATTACACCTCCACAAGACTCCAAAGCCATTCGCATCAATCGCAGACACAGAATCAATGTATTATTGGAGTCGTCTTCGGACACTCCCACACCACGTGCCTACAAGTCACATACTCCTAAGAAGCCTACATTTGGATTGATACGTGAGGAGAGAAAGGTAATGATGCGCAAAGCTGCATTGTCCCAATTCAATTGAGGTAATTCTTCCGACACACAAGGTGATGACTTCTCTGTATCGGATACTGGCTGTGGAGTGATTGATTGAGACTTCAAAGACATTCCACGCTGCAATTTCAGCTGAATTCCCGACATCTTGTGATTCTGGAGATGTTGCTCACGCATCTCATGGAGAGTGGAAGACTCCGAGAAGCGACGGAAGATAATAATCGTAATATCCCGAAGCACCCGCTCAGCTACCTTACGGAGGAGGCGAGAATAACCAACCTAGTCTAAATCATAGCCAACATGATATACCTCCTGACTGTTGACAAAAACTGTATCAAAAATACTCCAAATATCGGAATCACTTAAGACATTCCCAATAGGAAGGGAAATAGTAGAACGAAGCAATTCTAACATATGAACAAGAACAACTTCGTCCTGATTCCGATCTGTTGCCTCAAATCGACATCGCGCCACTGCATCAAGCAAAACACTAATCGAAGAACAAATGTGTATCGAGTTCTCCGTCACAATTCCTGATTGGAAAAACGTATCCAAGGCCGTTAATACGGATTCAACAATGGGACCTGTAACTGTAGAACTTCGCAAAACCATGATGAAGGGCTGTAGAAGCATTGTTGTGTCAATTTTACTTATTTCTATCCATGAACTATATGAATCTACAAATACCAATGTCATTACTGGACACTCTATCCAATAGACTCTCCATCGCTTCTATCAAGTTCGGTTCCCCTTCAACAGGACTGTATCGCTGAAAAAGTCATAGAAAACACAAAAATACGTACAACCATCTCCTGCCTCCAACGATTGTTCATACGGAGTCTTGATAATATTGTTCGAATCTCACCAACAATTATATTCTTTGCAGACATTGGAGATGAACAAGCAACGGTGATTCTGGTGTCATTCAATTTGTATCTTCTCCTTCTATTTCCTGATTCTGTATTCAGTTGAATGCCAAACAAAGAATCCAGATTATTTTCGAACGTAGGAAGAAGGAAAACGGATGCAGATTGGAAAAGGATTTCAATGGTAGAAATGCCTTCTGGGCACTCCGTAAATTGTTACTAACTAGTTTGATCATAGGACAATCATCCCCCTTGTTCTCTTACAGATTTCTATGTCCGCTTTGCTTTCAGTAGATTATCGATAGTTGGATTCTGTTATAAGCAATGCAACAGACTCGAATGCTGTACTCAACGATACTGAGTCAGATAATTGTAGTATTGAGTACTTTATGTCATATAGATCAACTTACAGACTGTATGTCTCGTATAAAGCATCATCTATTTGAGGCTTCACCTGCTTTGGATATTGTATGTGTATCTATGCCTCTGTCAGGTCTAGATTAACATCCTTTCAGCAATTATTTTGCTAGTTTTTCACTCAATTCGTTGTTTCAATCTCAGTACAGTTCGTTCAGCTATTACACTGTTTAATGTTTCCGAAGTCATATTCCATCAGATCTATCAATTCTAGTGTCTCATCCATGTACTGTTCATTTTCACCTATCTTGTGAACCTATCGAAATTTCCTATCAAGTGGAATTATCTCTTTTCACTTGACGGGTTTTTGATGTTTTGTATGGGGATTCCATCCATCGTTGTCATTCTTGTCAAAGATTATACTGGAGTCACCTATCAGTTCTTTTCGATCATTCAGATGTTCTTTTACATGCGTTTGTTCCGTGACATGAAATTGCTTCGTAAGATAACTCCAAGCGATCAGGTATTTGAATACCTACTTAGTGCTGTCGATATCATTCTTTTTGTGTTCACATTTGCCTGTCTCTTTAACAGTGTCGAAGTCACTGTTAACTATTCTTTCCTTGATTCTATCTATTTTGCAATGGCTACTATTTCTACCACAGGCTATGGCGATGTTGTACCTCATACATATCTTGGAAGAGTATGCACTGTGATTATGATTGCATTTGTAGCAGTATGGTTACCTAATAAGGTTCTTTTCCTTATCAATAATGATCCCTAGTTATCACGACTCCAGAAGGCTTCACAAGGTCGAAGGAATCGACAGTCTACATCAGCTCTTGTAGTTCCACCCAAACTCCATCCGATTATCCTGATTGGAGACTGTCTTCCTTTCCTTCAAGCTATATTCAGTGATACTGCTCGAAAACACTCATCTAAGCACTGCACTAATGTCTGTTAGCCACTTATGCATTGTTTCATTATAGATATTGTAATCACTCAAAGAGAAATTGATCAAAGAGAAGTGATTCGAATGTGCTCAGGATATGAATCCCATGTTCGGATCTATCACGCGTCGTATCTTCAATTTGTATGTGGTTTTTTCCTTCTGATATCCAGTCAACATACAAGCGATGTGAAGCCTTTGATGCGGATGCTATCTATTTGTTACCTGATACTTCCTTCTCGTATTGACTGGTTATTGTTATAATTGAAGAGAGGAGGAGCGTATTATTTGGCAGAAGCTAGTTCTCAAGGCTATCGAAACATGTTTTTTGTTTTATCATTGTGACCAACATCGCAACCTTTATAAGCATCCCAACCTTCATGAGCTTCGCGGTAGCCATGATTATTACTACTCTAATCAGTCTTCAACCTCTATTATTCGACCCAAAAACATTTACAGTACTTATGGAACGCAAATTCCACTTCCAGCCAATCGTCGGGCATTTGTAAGTGGAAGAAGTCAAGATGTTGATATGGAAAGATATCTCATCTCTAACCATATCTGCATTCTTCATGTAATGTCAAGAGTCCCCCTTGGTCTCTATCGTGACTATCAGTATCTCATGAATCGTACAGTAATCATTTGGTTCTCTCTTTATTATAGCACATCTTAGAACTACAATTCAATGACCCTATAGATCTCATGCACCGAGTCTGTGGCCTAGAAACATGTTGGAGAGGAATCTGGATCCTTTGCTCAAACCTTTTTTTCCGTAATGTCTTCTCTTCCTCTCCTCCGATTCCACTACATCAATTCGAAGCGATTATGGAAACAGCGTCAGAAGAGGATCTTCAGTATCTCTTCATGCAGTATATTCTTTCATTACATTGCAAATCAGAAATTATATCATGTCCCAAGGAACTTAGGTATCACAGTTTCATTCAGTAATTCCTCTCTCTAGATGATCAATAGAGGTGCACTCTCTTTGTATCAGTATGCAAGGATTCTATTAATTGGAATTCTTGTAATGAATGAAAGGGTATTTGATTATAGAGATCATCAACCTCGACCAAACATGGACTTGTAAGTATCTTTCCAACACATACCATACTAAGCGAACAGGACTCGCTTCTTGTGATTCATCGAGATCTTTATCCACTCAAATCTCTTCTTGAGGCGTTTTCTCGAAGTATAGAAATGAATGGAGTTCCTCAAGTAACACCTCCAGAGAACTGTAATAAAGGTAGGACTTAGTGAGGCTTAGATGTATCGGTTCAACAGGGATCTATCAATGAAACCCACTTTGACGATCCTCCTTCGAATGAAGCTGTCACATTGGATCCTCCTTCGAATACTGCTATCACATTGGATCCTCCTCTCCCCACAAAGGTCCATGACTATGTATTCTGTGTACCTTCTATTCTTATGACTAATCCTAGGGTAACACCTCTCATCTATTGAATATGATGGAGAGTCTCATAGCTGCTAATAGCCAGGACTTCATTATATGTGTCATTCTTATCAACGAATCAGTTTCATCTGAGGAAATCCAGATGATTCTCAATTATCCTGTTCTTCTCTTCATCGTTCCTTATTCTCCATATAAACGTTCCACTTTCACTGACTTGTCTTATTTCGATATCAAGCCACTTGTCTCCGATCGATTGAATTGCAGTGACTTTCTTCTCCAGCAACCTCTTGATCTGAATAGAGTAATGAATGCTGAACGAGTGATTATTACTGAATACACATCGCCTACACATCTAGAAGAACGGATGATGGCAGATGAATTGAAGAATACTTCAATACCAGTCATCACAGAGAATCTTCTTACTCTCTATAAAGGTGTTGTGGATTGTCATCCCTTCAATACACCTTATCTTGATGTAAGGCAACTCTCTCGTATCCTCCTCCTCTATCCATCGGAGGTTTCTTCTTCTGTTTTCTCGCCTCTTGCTTCCTACATCGCTGAAAGTGATCTCTTTGAATCATTTCAAGTTTCACTCTTATCGGATGCTCTTGCCTCCATGTACACTCTACTTCCCTCCTTCATGATTAGTATTGATATAAAAGCATACAGATTCTTTACTCCTCTTCAAAACATCGCTCCCTATCTCTTCGATCTCATCAACTCCATCTTCGATCCTAAATCCAGTTCCGCTATTTCAGTCAAATAATATGTAGCTACGTATATTTTACGTCCATTTGTGTACAATGCTAAAGAATCACTGCCATTTGAGACAATATTCAACCAGTTGCTTCGTCTTCATGGATTACTCTGTGTAGGAGTTGTCCAAAATACAGGTCCACTTCCACTGTGGTAGGACTTCTATGTTCAGTACACAAATAGTATTGCTTTTCCTCCAACACAGTTCAAGATTCATAGAAGTGACATACTCTTTTGTTTTGTTGATAGTTCAATATGGAATTGAATTTAGTTCTTTGTTATCAGCAATAGTCATTTTCATCTTGTCAAAATCGATTCGTCTCAAATATCAATGGAAACAGACCAGCCAAGTTATGCAAGAGGATGGCTATACAAGAAATCAGGATTTGCGTTGACATGGTGGTGTTTCTTTCCTTCAACTCATCTCTAGGAGAAAACGCTTTTTTGTCATTAAAAATGGACAAATTACGTACTATCACAGTCTTCGGGACGAAGTACACTTCTGTACAAAAGAATGACTCCTTGTAGACTCCACGGGCCGTTTTCGAGATAAAGGCATCTTTCTCTGTAGTCGATGGTGGAGTTAGTGATGGATACCATGAGTTTTCTATCTACGATAATGGCAAGCGGATTCTTCTCCTTTCTGCTGAAGATAATAAAGCAAGGTACTGGATTTCTACCATTGTAAATGAAATTGAACATCTTCAAAAACCCCATCTACCTGATAACTCTACAGCAGATATTGGTACACTTTAACCCTCTCTATGATCCTAGATTTTGTTGTTCCACCTCTTGTCTACTCAAATGAAACTACATTACTACGCGATAGTACTGAATCAACTGCTTTACCATCTACCATGCAGGATTTCTTTTCTCTTCTCCATTCGGAAGGTTTATTAAAGACTCTAGAGACTTGTTCAAATGATTGTCTATACTATTCAATAAGTGACAGCCCATATCAACTCATGAGTCTTTCTATGGATCTGGGAATGGAGTACATTGTGTACTTTCTTGTGGAATTCCAGCATACGCGTCTCTTGTGGGATCCTCTCTTTCTTGGTTGTGAAGAAATTGAACGTATAGATCAAAACAACCGAATTCTCCGTGTAATGTACAAACCAATGAGAGTTCCCTCCATTCCTTGTGAACTTAAGAGTCATCTGCGTGATTTCTGTGTGTTTTTGCATTATAGCTATGATGAGGACAGTAATACCTACTTCATTCTCTTCAAATCAACCACTCATCATCAGTGTCTCACCAAACAAGGATGTGTACGCGGTGATATGAGTAAGAATAGAAGTAAGAATTGAGAATAGGTATTGGTTATCGTGTTGAGGCCATCAATCCCCGCAGAACCCGTGTGAGCATCATGTATTCTATCGATCCTAAAGGGAAGTTGGCCTTCTTCCCATCACTAGCGCGAGAATATGAACGTAGAATAGTTCAGAGTGTCTTGTGTCTTCGAACCCTGGTAAATCAGTTACCAGAATGTGCAGTACTCAATCTGGTCGAAAGTATCATCAAATCAATGCGAGCTGAACAAGAACCAGATCCCTTACCCTCTCCAGATCCTTCTCCTGAACCATCCGTCACCATTAGCAGCTCCCTTCCTTATGCTCCTGTGGAGGGACCCAAAGAGAATTGTTGGGAAGATATCAATGGAACGATCTGGAAAGTGCGTTCCTCTTCATACCTTCAGACTCGAGAAAAAACTCCTTCCCATCCCTCAATTTGCAAAGTTCTCAGTGTTGATGTGTTCAAGAGTGACTCCAAACTCACACATATCGCTCAGCATCCCTCCAGTGCTCTTCAACAAATGAAGTCTCTTCCCGAGGGTGTATCTCGTGTACTGATTGTGAATCTACAGCTGACTGGTGGTGTGAGTATTGTTTGTTATCTCCTTGTTCCTGAAGTAAAAGCGGATGATTCTCCAAGTTCGACACTTCTACAGCATTTCTTCACAGAAAATGATGCATGGAGGAATGGTCGTTTCAAAATCCTCCCTCATATCGAAGAAGGAGGTTATCTCATCAAGAAGGCAGTAGGAATGACCCCTTGCTTGATCGGAAACAAGGGAAAGAGTACATATTTCTCTGGGGATTCTCCTGTACCTTACTTTGAATGTGATTATGACATGGATGGAAGTGCTATGTCAAGGAATCTGGGCAGATATTTATTCGCTTCCTGTGATCTTGTTGTGGATGTAGGATTTGTGATTCAAGGAGAGACTCCTGAAGAACTCCCTGAACAAGTGCTCGGAGCATTCCGATGTCATCATCTCGATTTGGCTAAGGCTCAATGTATTTTTATTGTTTGTTGAAGCAAGGTTCAATGTTTTTAATTGTTTGTTGAAGTAAGAAGGCTCATTGCTTTTTGTCCCTATAATAAATCGTCATTATTGCTTGTTGAAACAACAATTCTCAGTTCGGTCCTTTTTCCTCCTCCTTCAGACCCACTTTTTCAACAAACACATTATACATCAACACTAATGAGTCATTGCTATCAGATTCCACTGAGTACACACGCACTGATCGTTCTCGTATGTGCACTGGAAAACACCATGCGAATTCTCCGCCAGGAAGTCCGCAGAACACGCTGATTTTGCAGACTCAAATTCAATAGTTTCTGCAGCTGTTGAAGCTGCCACTGGCTCATCATAGGCATTACGAACCACTCCCTCACTCCATGAAATCACATAGGTGTGATATGGCTTCAACGTAAACAAATACCCCTCCCAGCTGACCTCATAAGGGAAGCTCTGTGAGAAGACAGCCTTCGATCCAGGAAGATTGTACGAATTCACATACTCACCTCCCAAATACTCACTGATAAACACAAATCCAGAACCAAAGGTCACCGGCTGGTCAAAGTATAGACGCAAAGGAGCGTCCAGAGGTACATAGCTATCTAGATGCTCTGGATAGGAACCGATGACATGAGGAGCAAAGCTCTTTGTGCTAGTCTGGAATACATGTGTGAGACGTGGAGACATCACATTCTCCCGACTGCGTAGAAGGCCTTCAGGTAACACTACCACATACGATGAATCTGGACGCAGCAGACCCAGACACTCACTGAAAGGAATACGCAAAAGCGTACTACTCTCTGATGGACGGACAATCTGGAGACATTTATTACTAGCATCGATTGAGAGAGAATTGATTGTGATGCTTCCCTCATTCAGGAAGAGGTAGTTATTGTAGAGAATCTCCAGTACACCATTCACTGGTACCAGATCATCTGGATCCACAACCTCGCCACCCACAGGCGAAAACTTCTTCGACTGGAAGGTAATCAACACATCACTCAAGGGGTCATAGACAACACCATTAGCAGCATCATAGATTAGTCCACGTGTTGATGCCTTCAGCAAGTATGTCGTTTCTGAAGAGAGCTCAACAGCATTAAATATGATACGATTACTCTGAATAACATATGAAGAAGCATAGAGATTCGTTGAGATGTGCTTCTTCATATCATAGAGAATGAAGAAGCAGAACTGACATGTAGATACCAACACAGGATACTTGAAAACCAGCTCCATATTCACACGAGCAGCAACATCCACCGCATTATTCTCAGGCACTGTTGACACCAACACAGGAGCATAAGGTGTACCCGAAGGTGTAACTAAAATCGACTTGAGTGCATCTCGATTGAACAGATCGACAGCTACACAAGAGACACGATACATCTCTTGATACATCTCGGATAGAAGCAAATTCACAGTGAAAGGCTCATGACTGCTCGTTACTGTGAATTTTGTTCCATACATCACAAGCTCTGACTTGGTCCATTCACGATTCGCCTCCGATACGGTACAATATAGGGAACAAGGTTTATTTACATAAGCAGCCACTTGAACATCGTAGGTAGTGTCAGACGTATGAATCAACTCCAGAGTTGGAGTCATCACAGGTAAGGTGTGGGTTTGCATGGTTATACGATTCTCCAGACCCATCTCATCACGCAATAAGCAACTCACTGTGTAGGGAGAATCAATCACCAGATCGGAACCTGTCAGAACTAAAGTCTCTTCTCCAGGAAGTGTAACAGACACCAATTGTTGTGCTGTCGACAAGGCATTCTGAGCTACAAAACTACAATAACCAGACAGCGGGTACTTGGCTCCAGCGAGTGTCACAGAAATGAAGTAATCTCCAGGAACCACACTCATTGTGAAAGGAGGCACTAGATCCACCGTGATTGAAGCAGTGGACACAATCACCTTACCACCGGAGATAATAGGGTAACTGTACACAGAGAATGAATAATCATATCCAGGCTCCACCACCACATCCGTGTAGGTCTCTTCGCAAACGGTATTGCCCAGAGGACACAATGTCACAGTACTGAAGAGAGAGTCGACTAAACGACGCGTACCTGCCAACTTCTTGTAGATATAGATGGTATGCTTGCTATACACAATCGCTCCGCTCGTCACATCACCCAGATGGAGACGCACCTTATGACTATTCAGGAATTCCACAGTGGGAGTCACTTCTGAAGCACGAAGCAAATCACGCACACGGAATGAACGGTAGTCGGAATAAGGCTGAAGCTCAGAGAACTCACTATTGAGACGCATTCGCTGACGCACCTGGAAGAGAGCATTGTCGGGGAACTCATCTTCAATACGCACTGTGAGACGATCACCTGCCTTGCATCCTCCCACGGAACTGCATAGAGTGGTACGCACATACTCAGTATTATCCACACATCCCTCCACACACTGATAGGCAATCTCTAAGGAATACGCCTCATCAGGACACTCAGGGAACTTCGAGGAGAATGAGAGTGTTGTAAACTCGGTTCCCTTCTCTACATCCGTCACATCGATTGGTTGCATGACCTCACAGACTTGTTGGTAATACACATTATCCATCATGCACGAGTTGGTGCAGGCTGTCAATTGCTCATCCTCACAGTACTGAACAAACATGGAGTAGGCCACATTCGCCTCCAAACCACAGATACGCACAGTTCGACCACGGAAAATAATAGATAGATCCGGAGAATTACTCGGAACCACATTCACACGCACATAGGGCTTAGTCTCCGTCGTATCAAACATAATATTCATACAGCCATTGCCCAGACGATTTACTGACAATGGATCACATCGCTGCTCTGTACAGTTGTCTACAGGATCACTCCAAATACCAGCTGCGTGACATGTACGTGACACATATCCAGTCTGGTACTCAGTACATGGAAGACGCACTTCAGTCGAACTGTTTGTTGCTGGCCACACATAATTGCCCAAACGCTCTTCAGGACACTCAAGACGCTTACACTCACCACGAATCGGCTGCCAACCACCCAACAGCGAACAAACACGAGACACAGAACCAGCCAAATCACCTCCACACACCTGAGAAGTCACTACTCCTCCTTCAGTCTCCTGGAAGCTGTATAAATGACCGTCCACATGACGCACAGTTTCTGCAGGGCACTTACATTCACCAACAATTTCCTCTTCCCATTGACCTGTTATGCCACAGAACCGATCATAACCATTGCCCAAAGCACCTTCCTCGCAGGCCAAGTGACGTGTTGAGTTACTATCCGTAGCAGCAAAGAAAAGTCCTCCCAGCAACTCACCAGGGCATTGGATACGTTCACACTGGTTGTTTAAGTCCGTCCAAGTACCCGAACGGCTGCAGTGATAGGAAATCGAACCAGTATACTGGGCAGAACAGGACTTTGTCACAGTTGTGTCGGGAGCTGTCTTAGCGAAGACATAGAAACCATTCTCATTCACTGTCGTCTGGTCGCAGTAACAACCACTACCCTCCACTACTGACGACCATTCACCTGTTGGACGGCAGTAACGCGTATTGCTACCAATAGCACTGGACGTACAATTCACTACTGAAGTCTCGCCGCCTTCTGTCACTGGCCAGTCCACTCCCTGATATGTTTCAGCAGGACAGGAAATACGCTCACATTCATCCACTATCGTCCATGTGCCAAGACCACTACATTCATAACGCAGAGAACCCATATAGTCCTCACTGCATGGAAGACTCACAGAATAACCCAAAGGAGATTCAGGTAAGGTAACCTCATCCATAACTGTTGCGGGACACAGACAAGAACCCTCTACAGCTTCCCATTCACCCTCAGCACTACAAGTACGTGTCATACTTGTGAGTCCGTTATTGCATTCCTGTGTGACAGTGCTTAACGAGTCCGTTGATGGCCATGTGATACCTTGAAGAGTTTCCTCGGGACACACATTACGGATACACGTATTGCTTATATCATACCACTCGCCTAAGAAAGAACATCCACGCGACACTAGACCAGTGTAGCCACTTGCACAAGTCAACTCAATAGTCTCCTCGCTACGTAGACGCGGCCAAGCATTGCCAATAGCATCTATATGTGCCTCACATTGGCAGTAACCAACAACATCCTCCCATTGTCCATTCTCCTGACAAACACGTCCATAGAACATATTGCTGGTTCCATTACACTCTTGCACCCAAGTGCTTCCTCCCAAAGTCTCCTCAAAGGTCAATTGACCTTGAGTCTCTGCAGGACAATAAACAGCCTCGAAACAACCCTCAGGTTGTTCCCAAGCTCCGAATCGACCACACACACGAGTAATATTCATCTCTGGCTCCTTCACACATGGCATAGTCACTACTTCTCCTTCCATAATCTCAGGGAACAGGTAGTGAGTACCAGCATAGTTGGACCAGTCTTCCGAAGGACATGAGCACACACCTTCGATCACTTCACCCCAAGTTCCACGGGGATTGCAGACACGAGTTGAAGGAGTACCAACAGCCTCTGTAGCACACGCTACCATGGCGGTATAACCAGATGTGGTCTGAGGCCATAAGATGTCATCCACTAACACTTCGGGACAGTCACAATTACCTTGAATTGGCTCCCATGATCCATATTGAGAGCATGTGCGAGACATCTGGGTACCTTCAGCATCAGGACTACATTGTTCCACTTGAGTGTGCAGTGCTGATGCCGCTTCCCACACGATTCCACTAGCCTCTACTTCAGGACAAGAGCACTCTCCTTCTACAGTCAGACTCCAGGTTCCATCCACATTGCACATACGACGATATCCAGAACCTTCAGCACCCAAATCACAGATATGTTGTGCCTCCTGTCCTCCATCAGTTTCATACCACTGCACTCCTAGATAGGTTTCTTCTTGGCAAGAACATCCACCAGTCACAATATCATCCCACTCACCATTCGGTAAGCACATACGATCACGAGACATCCCATCCTTGACACAAGCCACATGGGCAATCTCACCTGCATCGGTCTTCGGCCAAAGAGTACCGTATTCAGTTATGGCACTACAAGTACAATTGCCTTGAGCATAATCCTCCCATTGACCCTGAGCAGTGCACTTACGCATAATAATTTCATCAGGAGCACCTTCATAACAAGAAATCACGCGAGTATCTCCACACTTCGTTGCTGGCCAGATTGTATTATTGTTTCCAGCAGGCTGGCACATGCATTCCGGAATATCTACCATTCATGATCTCCACTTAGACCCACATTCACGCACGAAATACATACAATGAGACCCAGCCAAACTACCACAACCAACCAGACGCTCCGAATCTGTCTTGTACACATTGCCGAACCAGACAGACGATGTATTCTTTCCTGTAGGAATCACAAAGGAACCATTGTTGTAAGTGAAGGAAGTGAAAGTATAATCATCCTTCCCACTACACATTAATACCTCAAATTCAAAACAACGTCTCTGAAAAAGTCATACTAACGTCATAGCTGTTTTCACCCTCGACGAGATCTGTAAGCAGCAAGATAGACTCTGCGATATCCACACTGTCGAAATTCACAACCGAAAAGGCGTTGGTAGTAGAATCAACAGGCATTGAAAGGATTGCAACAGGTTCTAGACCATCAACGGGAGAGACGCCAACCACAGTGGTTGAACTGATATCGGATCCCTGTGTAATAAAACCCTTTGCATCAACAAGGAGGGAAGCATAAGATTCGCCCTCAGCTTCAAGATTATTGTTCTTATAGAACAAGGTCCATCCTCCTCCATTTACAGACATCAGACAGAAAGTTAGGTAGGGTTCTCTAGCCATTCAATTGTCTAGTGAACAACTTACACATTTTGGTTGTTGTTAATATAATACAATCCATCATTAGCAATAGGATCCTTAGAAAGAACTTCCTGACATGATCCATAGGCTGTAGACGGGTCATTGTCTATACGTGTGACAGTACATTTCGAAATAGTTACAGATCTCATAAGTGAACGAAACCGCTATCACAAAACAAACAAGCACCAGAAAGCGAGTCATTCCTAGATTTCTATGACGTTTTTTCAGTCTTCAAAAGTATAAACTTGCCTGACCTAATTTATGTATTCCTTATTGTATATATTAGGGTCCATTTTCTAGACCCTTATTTATTTCGAATACAAACATTTAATTATCACTACTATTCTACTTATAGGTGGTTTAAGTATACATTGAGCTTATTAGAGCACACTGTGCCATAAATTCCATGCTCATCTTCATTTTGGAATTCGATGGTCCATTTTATTAGAGTATACTATCAATTATTCATAGATTCAATTCGTACGTAGAAATAGGCATCAGTGTTGAGGTATGGTTATTCTTCAGAGCAGATCAGCTCTGAGAGTTTAGAAGTGATCTCCATTCGTAATTTTTAATGTAATCTATTTTGGGATCCTAGATCAACTGTCTTAAGAAGTCAAGATCTTTAGGAGTATCTGTGTAAGATAGTTGTGAAAACTACATGTTGATTTCATTTATTTCCAGCTAGGATATGCACAGTTTTCAAGCATTTAGAGAATGATGTAGATTCAAAGAGTCTGTCACTACACCAGGACTTATTAACATTAACACAACTTACCCATATTTCTAGTACTATTCAACATACAAGATCCATGAGAAAACAAGCGAATAGTTTCAGAAACATAGTTTAAAAGGAGGTTAGTATTAAACAGATGATTGCATACATGTTTAAGAAAGCCAGCGAAGCAATCAACATGAAACATTTGTTCTTTTCTCATAAATGTGGTCCTGAGTGGAAGGTGATAGAGTACATAGTAATATCAGAATAATAGAGTTTCAGTTAGGTCTTCATTGAATATATGGAATTCCATTAAAAGTCATAATAGATTTGTCACATTATTACGGCTGTCTTGACGATATATCAGATGAGTAAACGGGATCCTATCTACGGCATCGCACTGGTAGGAACATCGTATCATAATGATTACAGATAGATCTCATCAGATAGTGTGAATGGACAGAGGTAGTTGTTTGATCTCTATTTTTCAGTAGACTTGCATTCCGTTATCCTATTGAGTTTTGCGGTCCTGAGATCACATCGTTGTTTCAGACTACGGGAGACTATTCTGGATGGAAGCGGTTTGCTCAGATGTTTAATCCATTCAGTAAATCAAATAATTTGCTTATTTCCATTGGAACTGATGTATCGCTACTTCCTCGCTGTATTACCGTTGGTGGTTGCAACAGTGATTCGACTTCCTTTGTTCTCGTTTTATTGGTTAATACAGTTGTTGTGCGATCATCCTTTCATATGGCTTCTTTTGAAGAGTGTGTTACTAAAGTCTTGTTGTATCGATAGACTAACTTTTAGTTGTCCAACTGTCTTCTGAAAGAGGAAATGCGTAGTAACTATCTCACACAAGAAAAAACGATTCTCTTTAGTATTTTAAACGAAATGAAGGGAATATATATGCAGCAACCCAAGTTAGAAAAGTCTCGTAATCATTGTGCCACTTTTTCATCTAGATGACCAACTTATCATCAATATTCAGTTAGAAAGGTCTCAGCTGGCACGTGAGTTATCTCAAATATTTCATGAACTCAATTACTTCAACCACACTTCCCTTTCAATCAATAACACCATTCCATTTCATTTTACCCTTCCAACAGTTCATCAACCACAGTCGTGTATGCAGTTCTACACTTCTGAACATACTATCAACGAAAGGAACATGGAACAGTATTACTCTCTTCTGCTATTTAAACCAGTATCTTTTTACCTCCGCGCTGCCAAAGCAGACTTATCTTCTTTTTATGCTCGATTTCTGGAATTAGCATCTCCCTTCATCACATTCGAGTCTATGAGTGTAATACTAGATGTACCTCTTCAGAAAATATATGCTTGTGCACTGAGTCTTCAAGCAGCAAATACTGCTGTAATTCACATGTGCATTACAAAGTACACCCATTTCGCTGTAGTGTCCTTTTCTTTTATTGACTCTAGCTTGCCCCTCATCTTTCCCATACAACCATCATCTCTGCAGCTCATGTGTTTGAGGCTCGGTTCAAGGAATTGGGATCTCTCCTCAACCTCCTCGCTCTTTTCAGCAATATTCCTTCATTGGAACGTGTGTTCCCACAGTTCAGTCAGTCTTCTTCATCTTATATCATTCGCACGGCAGAATCTGCATTGATCTGTGATGCACTGGTAATGAGTCTTTTGAACCTCTCATCTAGTTCTGGTTAATGCAACAGCGACTCATCATACCCGTGATTGTTCATTGTCAGATCTTCCCTGATCCTGTTCCCAACGAAGAGGAGAAGTTACCTAAGGAACATCCATCATCTCATTTCCTCACAGATTATTCTGCTCATCATCGAGTACCAAGTGCTCATACTTCATCCAGTACAATATCACCAGGTCCTTTAGTACTCGAAACATCCGTAACAGAAACTACATTCGAATCGGTCGCCAGTATCCCTCTGCCGTCCAAACTCAAGGAGTCTATATACATCCCATTTCATATGCGTCTTCCTGAGACCCCTTCAGAACCAGTATACTCATCTTCAGGTTTCTCGGGTGAATTCTTGAAGCCAGTGACATCGGAATCACTCTCTTCTGTCCCTACAGAAATGCAGTGGATTGAATCGAAGAATGGAAAGAGTAAAGAGATATTTGAGAAATGTATTCCTTTAATGAATGATCACTACTGTATTGATGAAATTTGCTATAAGTTGCGTATTTCCCATGCCCTGATTTGGCGTTTGATTCGTGATAATCACACTAGATGCTATGTGTACTATGTTATTCCTAATCTCTTATCTGTTTCATTGAATAATCAAAGAGATGTAGTAAATATAGCTACTCAAACAAGTGATCGTACTAACAAACAGCTTCAAAAGTTCCACCTATTTATCACTATATTTCTCTTGATCGCGCATAAAAGCATTGTAATGAGTCCGCACTTGTTCTCCAGTAACTCCGATGTTCAGTCGAGTTGCTATTTCCTTCCACTGATTTGGAATCTCTTTATACACTTCCAACATCTTCTGATGTTCCTCGACTGTCCATTCTCGAGCTCCTTTCTTTGGAGTATTTATCTGAACCCACTTTGACTTGCACTGTGTTACATCACGAGTGCCCACATAACGAGCTACCATCTGCCAATCACTGAATAGAGTTTTTGCTTGATACAATCGACGAATCTCCTCTGCATTCCATCGTCCCAACTACTTTTAATGAATTCCCTCATCTTCTACCATCGTTCGCCGACTCAATACACGACAATAATGCTGCCTACATTCGGTTTCTGATCGTTTTGTTGACAATTTCGCTGATAATTCTACATATTATCCCTTTCTCTTAATCATACCGCGAGATACCTGTTTCCACTGTTTCCCCTTATACTTCGCCACTAGTATACGCAGTTCTTCATCCTCCTTCTCCGTCCACACATGTCGTTTACAACGTCCTCGAGAGGGCTGAACCTCCTCTTCACTTTCCTCCGTAGAATTTACATCCGTCATCTTGGCTGGGATGGGATGATCTCGCTGAGGGACCCCTGAGTACATAGGCATAGTGAACGGTATAGGATTGAATGGATGATATGACTGTATTGGCTGGTATTGGGGAAACGACTGTTGTGATGGTTGTTGATATGGTTGCAATGATGACTGTTGACATACTTGTGTGGCAACCGATGGTGGATAGCCCCTTATCGGTTGCTGACAACTCTGAATCTGCGCTTGCTGAGTCAACATGTACCCAGAAACGACATTCGGAGGCATATACATACAGCTATCTGGCCGAATCAAAAAAGGCACTGTAGAATAATATTGACTCTGAGGAAGAACTTGGACAGGTTGAATATCATCTCCCTTGAGATCCATTGCATGAATATTCACTTCTGGATCACTTTCTTTTGGTAATTCTACAGGAGTATCCGTTTTCTTTAAAGTAAATCCCGACAAATCTTTTAACACTTCTCCTCCAACGAGAAAGTCCTGACCGTCAAAATATACCATATCTTCTGGATCCTATATATCAGTAACTGTCTGTGAGCATATACATCAAGTCCAATTGGCAAAGTAAGAGATGACTTGTGAGAAAGAGAGGGTTTTGGGGAGGTTGAATCAAAAGACAAAGTGTTACTTAAGTTACCTAACTCTGAAAACTGGATAATTCCATCTAGGTCACCAGATAAGTTTAGCTCAAGATCACTACAGATAATACCGATCAAAGGACACCAACTCTGGAATTAAATACATATCCTTATCATCTTCTCCAAATACATAGATCTTTCGGGATGATTCCGTTTGATCGTCCCCACTATTGTCAAACACATCAGATATCGAAAAGGGAGTAAACTCAGATGGCTTCTCATCTGGATTTTGTACTACCATTCCAGAATGACAAGTCTAACCCAAAAAATAGTAAAGAAAAGGTACAGTTAGGTAAAGATTAAACTCTACGTTATTTAGACAATTCAACAAACATAATAACGTCCATCCAAACACATATAAATACGAATACAAAGAACATGGACATTAATCTTTCACTTGTGCCTTGAGCTCCTTTGCCGAATCTCTTGCAAAGGCTTGATAATGATTTCGGACTTGTTCCGCAGTAATACCCCCACCCAAACCCTACATCTCACATCTCACTAAAACTTGTTACAGTAGCGATATCTCTCCACTGATATGGCATTCGATTAAACAACCGTAAGAAACAATCATGTTCTTTCTGGCTCCATTCTCGAGCTCCCTTCTTGGGCGCCTTTATCTGTTTCCACTTTGATTGGCATTGTCCCTTATCTCGAGTCCCAACATGTCGTGCAATATCAACCCAAGAAGAGTATTTCTGATATGCCTCACATAATCGCTGAACTTCATCAGAACTCCAGCGTCCCATCTAGAGATCACCATTCTAGCACGTACGTACAGTAGTATTACGTTTAAGCACTCTGCAATAGTGCTGACGACATTCCGTTTCAGGACGATGTGTTCCCAGCTCTATTCCATTAATAACATCTCCCTTCTCTTACCCTTAGCTACTAAGCGCCATTTGTGATGATTATACTTCTCTACTAACTGAACTAGTTTCCTATCTTCTTCCTGGGTCCATATGCGACGGATATTCCCGAACCTCTTCTTCCCGGAAGTTCTTTTTACTTTCACTATCTTTGGGGGTTCAAACTCTTCGCTTTCGGTATATGTATCTTTTGAAATAGAATTGTCATCATATTGTTCCTCCTGCAACGATGACGGATTTAGCACCAATGAGTCATCTGATATTTCTGACTTGACAGTAGATACTGTTATATAATCATTTGAAGATAGAAGCGTATCCTCTTCACATAGAAATGGATTAATCAACTCATCCACAGATGAGGGAATCATAGACCCATGTCCGGGGTGATTAAGGGCAGGTGTTTTGGAAGATGTACAAGCATCTACCCTCTGATCTCGAAGACTGAAAATACGAGAGCACATTTCCATTATCGAATCATCATCCATTTCATTGTCTATAGATTCGAGTAGAGAATCGCGTTCAAGAAACATTTCGTCCTTTAATGCTTGGTGAGGATGATAATAATCCTCTAGGAAATGATACTAAGAGTCAGTCCAGCGGTTATGTCACATACATCATCATCAATACTTGAACCACTTCCTTTAGATAGTGTCTGCTCTGATGTAGCATCGCTTATAGCTACCGAAACCTTCATTGAAGCATCGCTAGCATCGTGCTTTTCATCAGGAATAGAAATACTAGAAATAGGCATCCTAGGAGTGACATCCCATACTCATCTTTACCCAGAAGGAATGCAGTAGGATGGAATGGAAGATGGCATATCATCTGACCGAACAGATACAGTAGAGACAGGATCGGTCAAGATAAATGAAGGTGTACTAGAAGAATCAATGCAAAAAGGATTGTCCATCCTTCAATTAATTATTTATTGAAGAAGGGAAGGTCTAAGAAATGAATGGGTTAGGCTGGGATCAATAATAAATGAATCTGAGTTGATATCCGCCATTAATTGAGAATTCCCGTGATTATCTATTTGAGTGTCCAGCTATTTAACTTGCTTGACAGTTCGTGCATCATCAGTTTTACATGAACAAACAGAAACAAGAAGAAAAGATATCATCAATATGCAAACTTGGAAATAGGCGTTCCAGCTGTCGGATATAGTATCCATAACGGGGTAACCGCTCCTGAATATAATGGATGATTTGGAATAGAAAACCATTCACAAGGAGATTCACTTGTCCACTATGAACTCGCTCTTGTATCTGTTCTAAGTAACGTAAAACCATTTCCATTACCTCCTCTTTTTCTTCCCAAATACATTGATAAGAACCAGTGTACTGCTTATAATACAAGCGGACAGCACCCGTTAAACCATGTTCTTTCACTCGTTCATTTACCTGAGAGTCCGTTGTGAGGACTGAGTTTCCAGCAAGCAAAATGTGACAACACGCGTGATCATAGAAGAAATTGAGAAGGAGAACACGTTCATTCCAATCTCTACAAGGAAAAAGAAACAGTTGGAGTAGGTGGAGAACAAGAGGGCATGAGTAGTATTCACTTGTAACGAATTCACATATCTTATTCAAGAGAGACATCATTTCTTCCTTTGGAATCAAGGAATTCAGTTCATACAGGCAATCTGAATGCTCTTTACACGGACCTTTCTTCCGAGAAGTTTTATACACAGGAAGCAGGTTTGTTAAGGCTTCATTCACTGCAGACGACTGGACTATCTCGTTTCCCGCACAGGTGATATGAAGAAGACAGTAGAATCGCATTGCTTTGTCCTCCTCTTTCCATATATCACATCCACAAGTTTCCATTTCACGTACAAACTCTAAGAGAGCAATAGCTTGGTGTTCTGAAGCTATTACTAGAGGAGAAGAATCAGCCGCATCACCGATTTTACGGAAACGAAGTTTAAGGAGAGGAAACATAAACCAATATGATAGTAGAGGCAGGGAAGGATGGTTATTGAATGGTAAAAGTTGGAGACTCTGACGGTCTTGAAGAACAGAGAGATGTAGTGACTGTGAATGTTCCACCATTCGGCCATCTCCTAATTGTTGAATCAGGAGATCAGTAACACAATCAAGGTCGAAACGCAAGGAAGCTTCTTCCGATCGATTCTCTACATACACCTTCAAAGATACTGGATCTAGAAGCACATGAACGATGAACTGAAGAGCCACATACTCATCCCCCGGTAGAATCAACTGAATAGTCTGCCATGCACTTTTCCATACTTGTGCACGTGGAGAGGTTTGACTCTTCTGAAGAGGGAGAATCGTATGTAACAGAATAATTGATTGAATTTGAGCAAGAATCATATTTCTATGAAGATAGGAGTAGCTTAGAGAATGAGGACAGAATCGAGCATTATGCCATAAATCCTCTATAGCAAACTCCTGAAGATATCTCAGCCATCCTGAATCCCGAAGCATCGTAGCGAATTGGAGACTATTTTGAACTCCACCCAATGCAACACGAACCATGGCAAAGCAGGCATCGGAGAGACTGAGAAAACGCTCCTCATTAGATGTTAGCACTTCAGGAAGTACATTGATGAATTCCATTTGAAGATTCGGTTTTGATGGAATAGTATTCCAAACAGCATAGATTTGATGATGACAAGAAATCATCTCGTCCATCCATTCCTTTGCTTGTGTTAATAAGACATATCCCAGCTGCATAACCTGACTCTGAATACTCTGTTGCGTCTCCTCTGTTAAATCCCATTGTTCTCGACATTCATTTATCAAATCGATGTAACTCCCCAAGAAATGAGTCACTGCTACAATCACAGGAATAGGAGTCGATAAGTCACGTAAGAGTTCAACGGCCAGTAAGACAAGAGTATTGCAGAAGTCAATAAAGTAAGTAGAGGAAGTGTCTCGTTTACTTGTTACACTCACTTCGAAGAAGGACCATGCCAGCACCCGATTGCTCAAAGAAGCAAACTGACTGATCCTTACCAGATGTGGGAGAAATGCATCAATACTCTCTAAATCCAGTCCATATAGCAAACAGAGTCTCCATACACTCAAAACTCCTTCCATAACTGTGTTGACTTCCAGTTGGCAAGGTTGGCTAGAATATGTTTCATCGAAGAATAGTAGCCACTGTTTTAATCCAGTGAGAATAGGTGATCGCACAATATTGGAGGCATTCTTGCGGCTATGACGTACTAATGCTTCGAGGAGAAGAAGTACCTGGAGAGTGATTGTGAGAGAAGAATGAGGGAAGTGTTTAAGATAGAAGAGACGGAGAGATAGAGTGTCTGTTGGTAGGGGAGACGAAGTGCCTGTTGGTAGGGGAGACGAAGTGCCTGTTGGTAGGGGAGACGAAGTTCCTGTTGGTAGGGGAGACGAAGTTCCTGTTGGCAAGCGAGACGAAATCTCTAATGGTACCCGAGATGTTACTGACTGTGACATATCAGACACATTCGATTCACTCAATACACTCACACTTAAATGGTGATCACACAACTTCTCCAAAGAGGTGAACAAAGAAGAATTATCCACAATTTTCTCACCAAATCGATTATCCGACTCCACGAGAACACGCAACAGACTCACAGCAGGGCCAAGAACTGTAGGAATAGCAGAAAAGCGTTTGAATAAGGCAAAAAGACGCTCCAACAGTCCTGCTTCCAACAACATCGTAAATAGATTGGTACAATTGGAACGACGAAACGGATCCTTCTCATCTTCTTCCTCTTCTCCATCTGGGACATATCTCAAAGCCTCTGAATCTTGAAAATGGGCATGCTCATATCCATGATAAGTAAGATTCAACAATAAACGGCGATGTAACTCCTCTGGAGGCGTACATAGTTCCTCTAAACATCTTAAGGATAAAAATACTTCTTCTGCACCACTAAATCGCTCTAATATCATTGTTAATGTACGAAGAATAGTGACAGGGAGTTCTTTAGGGAGGATTGATTGACCACAGAGTCGGGCCAACGAACGACGATGAAGAACATTATAAAGACATTTAAGAGCCAGTACACGTTGTCCTGTAACTGCACTTCGACATAATAGAGCCAATTCCTCAATAGTGTAACCAGGACGATCTGCCTCTTCTCCATGATTATAGAGTCCTGAAGAAACAGAGATTGTCGACGAAGCCTTTGAAGGAAGCAGGGTACCGTTGAAATGAAAACGTGGAGTATTAGACGTGGATTTTTCTGTCACAGGAGTCGTCCACTCCAATTTGAGTTTTTCAGCATCCGGTAGCAACGCTACAGCAGCATCTAAATCAGTCTCTGTCTTGATTTTGGAATAATCAACGGAATTGGCAACTTCACGAGCTTCTTCCTCTTCTGTTGTAACAGACTGTGCCGTTTCGGCTACGGGTTCCATCGATTCCTTGTATTGACTTCGTTTCATCAAAAATGATATAAGTTTAGGATCAAGGGAATGAAGAAGCTCTTCGTGTGCCTCCTGAATCTCTTGCTCTGACATCTGTCCAAGGATCGAGTTCACATCATGTTGAATCTCTTCACGACTCACTTCTTTGGAGAATGAACGCTCAATCTGCTTCTTTTCATCAGGTGACAACTGAACAGCCGGTTTGGTATTTCTGTTTATTTCTACCTCTCGTTTTGCTTTTGCTTCCATCGACTGCTTGAAGATTGACTTCCTTCCAGTTGATCTAGCTTCTCACTTCTCATATCTCATTCACTACCGTGTAGACAACGATGCATTCCCTCGAAATACTGATTCAGCTTTAGGAAAACCACGTCCACCAACAAGTGGAGTATCCAATGGAGAAATGGACACTTTTTCCCGTTCGTGAATAGTTCCAACTGGCGAAAGATGCGATGCAAACAAAGAGGGAGAAGATTTATCCGACGTGCTTATTCTCTGTTTTTCTTTAATAACTTCAACTGAGGGCTTCTTTCCACTCTGTAGAAATTCCTCTTGCGCATGCAGATCGTCCTCCATAATAATCACTGTCAACAAACACTTCCACACCACATATAAAACACATAGTTATTCACGAATCTTTAACATGACACTCATTCGCTGGGGAGATACGTTGGGTCTCTTATATGAACGATTCATGTAACTCTCTTTGCGGTATACAGTACTCTCACGAATTGCCTTCAAAAAGGCATAAGGGTTCTCATCGAACATTCTTGCCCAATGTCCGTTATACAGATCCAGAATTGCTCGAACAAGGGGAAGAGGAGAAGGATAAGAAAACTGGCATACTTGAACAAGACGACCATAAATGTCAGGTTGGATTAGCTGTTGAAACTCCTTTACAATATTCATCACAGATTGTGGAATTATACGCACTTCAATGTACTGTGGTTTCAAATAAAGTTCACTAGAAAGAACAGTATTGTCCTCAGTGATCAATTCCTCTACTTCCTCTATTTCGTTTAACACGTGCAGATTGCGACATTGACTCACACTCAGATTGAACTGTTGGTGAACCCATTCTCCAAAAGCATCCCTGTGTTGTCTACACCTTTCGTACACATAGATGGCTTCATTCACACGATCCGGTGTAAATAGATAGAGTAAAGAGTAAATGTCCTTATACAGATCTGGATCACTGCATGAAGCGGGATACTGGATCACACAATCTGGGTAATGACTGAGACGCCGTGATACACCCACAAAAGTCATCAAATCATTAAAATTCTCAAACTGAAGGTTCAATTCAGTACTACCATCAAGACGAGGAAGTTTCACTGTCCAACTTTCAGTCTACAATTCAGTCATTCCAAAAATGAATACTTCTTTACGAGACACATAAGCCAAGGCAGGACTACAATCAGCAAAACAAATCGCATTCTTTAAGTAATGATCATCAGGACGTTTCATCACAAGAAGCATGGATTCGGTGAGAAGCAAGAGACGACGTTTCCAGACTCGTTTATCATAAACCAAAGCAAAAAGCTTCAAATGAAGGCTCTGAGAAGGTACGTCTTCGTAACTAGAGCACACTCCTTCTGCTGAGGGCTCCATACGATGACAAGAACGCGGATGAGAGAGAGCAAACTCCAATGGAGTAACCATTGACGATGGTGTGTTACTAAGAACATTCTGTGCATACTGATCACAGTAAGTAGCCAGGATTCGTATCTCTTGATCTTCTAATCCACATAAAGCAAATGCAATGTCTATAATTTATGGAATTCCCACAGTTCAACCTTCTTTGGAGAGAATTTCTTTCTCATGAATGGTCAAATCACGTTTCTTTCCCTTCTCTTTCTGTGGTGGTAACTGAACAGAAAGAGTCATGGCATTAGTACATTCATCCTCTCCATATGATAAGGACATTTGCTTCAAGAAGGGAATGCGATGAGCAAATCGATCATTGTAAGGATCTGCTACATGCTGGCTACCCAGTTTACGTAATTTCGCTGTAACCACAGTGTCTGTTGTCGGAACACTGTCTGATGAGGCGCTGTGCACTAGTGTATGAGAATTGGAGACTGCTAGTGGAGGAGGAGAAGAGTTCGATTGAGATGTTGTTTGAGTTATTTCATCGGATGTTGGATCTTCACTGCGTATAGCAAGAGGATGGATAGGAAGAGAATCAAGAACGTCCTCACCTGTGGACAAGGACTTAGTAAGGGGTTCCGCAATCACCTCGTTGGAAATCGGAGACTCAGATAGTTGCCCATGTTCTGAACTATTCTCCAACACGGGTCGTGGTGAATTGAAAATATCGAGGTCCATGCTTAACAGGTCACGATACTGATATGAACTTATAACCCAGGAATCATCACTCTGACTGGACCTGAGTCGTAAGAGTGTCTCACGTCGTGTTCTTTCCTCTTCAATTGCTTGAGCAGTGACTGCATGGATGGCACGCAAACGCTCGGAAGGACTACTTTGGGCACTACTCATCATTATACTCATATATGCATACAAAGATTCGTTATCAAGACAGATCAACTGAACAGCAAATGACTGTGTTAAGGGCAATGTGCAACCCTTATCAATCGAAATGTTATTCTTACAGAAATATAATGATGTCAAATCCATATGAGTACAACATGGCACTTGTGTGGTATTAATGCTAAAATGAAGAATATCCTTCTTGTTATTCTTCATGATAAACAGGAGATCACCACGTGCTGGAACATTGATCTATGATAAATATGAATCACTGAACATACATCTATAACAATCTCCGATTGATAAGAATTATACTTTGGAAGTGGATAATAGCACCATGCACTGTTATAAACTGTGTTCCACTCATTACGATACTTCAGTTTCACAACAAGACTTAGATTATTCAATCCACCAATTCCAGCTGGTACATTGTAGAGAATCAGAGATCCGAGATATAAGGATGGCTGCAGCTTTGTATCAAACTGAAGAGCGTTATCAGCTCCAATTGTATCTGTAGACATCAAGAAGTCACGAATAAACTTGATTTGATCCGGATTCTCAACTCCGTCTCCACGTTTTTCACGGAAGTAGTTTACCGCCGCATTCACATACTCTGTGGTTGTTTTTGCGTTCAATTTATTGAAGAATCCTTGCATGAGTAATGTACAGCAAATTACAATTCCAGTTCGTCCCTTTCCTAGCCATCAACTCCAAATTCCAACCATACCCGCAAGACAATGAGCAGAAATGACATTTTCTGGACTTACAGCCATCCACAAATCGATAAACGAGTAAATAGCCCACATCAATGCAATGGGTGGTGAATGGTGGTCAGGAAATCCGCACACTATGACACGATTTCCAAAATAACTGTAGTCATAATCTCTATCACTAAGATTGAATACCAAGTAATGTTTCCCGTGTTTACTATCTAACAGCCTGGAAACCTTAGAATGATTATGGATGTAAAACTATATACATCATTAATGCTATTACGATAGAAACTTTCAAATTTAATCGATGGAAAACCCATCGCAATGATTCTAACCATCAATCCTTCAACAGATGATCACCTGTCAGTGATATAAGTAAGATCCAAATTGAATGAATCATCAATGTATCTCACCCGCCTTCCTAAAGCGTAAAGACGCGTAGTATAGTAGATACCAGAAAAGTAGGAACGAAGAGCAGTGTTCATACTGAATACTCACCAACAGAGATTGGAGGCTTTTCCTTAAATGAGATCGGCGAGCTGCCGAATTCGGGGCGTTTTCGGATTCCTGACACATGCATCCAAGCAACGTTATTGTTTCAACAAACCATTCAAATGATACTAAATCACTTTCCGATGCAAAAATCTGAGAATACGATATCAAGAATCTCCTCGATGTCCACTTCTCCTGTGAGTCGCGCTAAAGACTTGAGGCACATCCGCAGTTCTTCTGCTTGAAGATCCACAAGAGGTTCCTTGATGCAATTTGACAGACTCAGAATACATTGTTGGAGACAATTCCTTTGTCTTTCCCTAGTAATCAGATCTGTGTTTTCCGCTTCTGTAGTTTCCAACTCTTTTTTCACATATGCTGCTAACTGATTTGTAACTCTTGCCACTTGCGATGATAGTTTACACGAAATGGGGATCACACTCAACACCTCAGGGAAGCGCTTTTCCAGTAAGTCCCTCTTTACTGCTACGGTTTTATCATCCACCAGATCTGTTTTGTTTAAAACAACAATGGGTTTCTTCTGTTTCACCTGTTTAAATATGGAATCTACCTCAGAGCACACATCGCTTGTAACATCCACAATAACCAGCTGGAATAAACTCTCTTCTGCAGCATTTACGGCACGGTTCATGCCTTCTCGTTCAATTTCGTCTCCCGATACATGCAAACCGGCAGTATCCTGGAGAATCACCTTGTATCCATCAAGATTCAAATCTACTTTCAGTACATCTCGTGTTGTTCCGGGAACGGAGGAGACAATTGCTACATCGGAACCCACTAATTCATTGAGAAGCGATGATTTACCTGCATTCGGAGGACCACAAAGAGTAACACGGATTCCATTTTTAATCAACTGGCCTCGATCGAAACCAGCCAGAAGAGTTTGCATCTCCTCTCGTATCCGAGAGAGGTCTTTTGTTGCATCAGCCAATTGAATAGACTCATCATCCACATCGTCCGAAAAGTCTAGAACTGTTTCTGCACTAGCAAGGCTGTGCATAAGTGTTGTTCTCCACTCCCAGCATTTATCAATCAATTCACCATTCACTCCTCGTATAGCTTGCTTTCTTTGAATTTCCGTTTCAGCATTCAACAGATCGCCAAGTGCTTCCACTTCTACAAATGACATCTTTCCGTTCATAAATGCTCGCTGCGTGAATTCTCCTGCATCTGCAGAACGAAAATGAGGAAGAGAAGACAAGGATTTCAAAGTAGCAGAAACAACAGCAGGACTACCATGGAGGTGGAATTCAACCACGTTTTCATTTGTGTAACTACAACTCAGAGAAGATTGACTCTCATTACCTTGCACCTTCGTTAAAGCATAGCACAATTCCCTTGTCTATAATTTCTTTGGTCTGTGAATCCAAAATCGTCCGCAATGAAGCTTTTCGCACTTCAGGAAAAGGACAATTCGTGAAAGTCATTGCCCGAATAGCATCAAATGCATTAGCACCCGATATTCGAATGACAGATACACCACATTTTGTTAACGGACCTAATTATCACCTATCTATAACAGACTGACCAGAACATAGGGCATAAATGGTGTCACCATCTTTATGGCCACCAACCGAAGTAAAAGACCGGTATGTAGAGACTCTATCAAGATTCACAGTCTGCCAAGTCCTTCGACAGAGTTGCCGAAAGCAAGAGAATCTCTTCAGCATACCAAGAGAGCAAAATTAATCACACAATAATGATAAATAAAGAATGGGGGTTTTCGTCAGCTGCCTTAAAAAGTGTTAACAAAGATGGAAAGAGTAGTGCCAGGATTTACCCGAACTGAGATACTGAATGATTACAAGGTATCCGGAATCCGACTTGTCCGAGTTCCTCATATGTCTGAATGTGAGCAAATGGACGAAGAAGATATTGTAAACATTCGAACAAACGTTGGCGTAGCTGGAGAACTGTAGATTCCATCGAGATCCATCATGTATAGTTACAACGAATATCAGGATGATAAAGATTGTGTTATAGCTGACTTACTTCGGACAACAAGTTCCTGTATCATCAAATGTTAAATCTAGAATCCAATCCGGAGATCACAGCATATATCCGAGCTGGTGCTAGAAAGCATCTCTGGTACCGAAAAGAAGATGTAGGTGCTGTTATTGTAACTTGCGGAGGGATTTGTCCGGGACTGAATAACATCATTCGTGAGATCGTAATTTCATTGTATTGGATTAGTTCAATCTAAACCATAGGTACCGTTTATATGGTGTTACACGTGTCTATGGAATGATGAACGGATATGGTGGTTTTACCCAGGCTTTAGAAGATCCTAGCGAGTGTGTAGTCCGTCTGACGCCTGAGATCGTTGATACTATTCATCATCAAGGAGGAACCTTCTTACGTTCTGCAAGAGGTGGATTTAATGCAGACAACATTCTTCTGTGGTGTATAAAGAATAGCGTTAATCAAATCTATGTAGTTGGAGGAGACGGAACACATCGTGGAGCAAATGTGTTGTTCAGTGAAATCCAGAAACGTGTATGTGAAAATATCGTTTCTAAGTTAATAGAAATTAGCAATTAGCATTGGAGGTATTCCGAAGACAATCGACAATGATATTGCTATGGTGGATCGTTCCTTCGGTTTCGAGACTGCTGTTCAGGAGTGCACACGGGCAATTCGTAGCGCTATGGTAGAGGCAATGAGTTGTGAATATGGTGTTGGTATTGTGAAGTTAATGGGACGAGAAGCTGGATTTATTGCAGGTATATTACTGTAAGATAATATGATTCATAGCATATGCTACACTGGCAAGCCATGATGTTGATTTGTGTCTTATTCCTGAAGTGGATGTGGACTTATATGATGATGAGTATGGTGTCTTGCCATACATACGGCGATGCTTAGAGCGTCAACATCACTGTGTTATTGTGACCTCTGAAGGCATTACTATTCCTGGACTGGAGGGCGATGTATTATTGAGTGAAGTGCCTGAGAACTAGGGAACGACAGATGCTAGTGGTAATAAACGCTTCCCTGATGTGGGTTTATACCTAAAGCAGAAGGTGATTGATTATTTCAAGGACGAGTTGAACAACCCCTCCAAGATGAATGTGTCTGTGAAATATATTGATCCTTCCTATATGATTCGCAGTGTTCCTGCAAATGCATTCGATAGTATTCAGTGCTTGTTACTTGCCGAGAATGTGGTACATGGCGTGATGGCTGGATTCACTGGATTCACTGTTGGTGTCTGCAACAATCGTAGTGTATACATTCCTATAAAGGATTTGACTGATAACTCACCACGTACATTGTATCCTTTTGGCAGGTAAGGTTGAGAGTGAAAAATGAGTTATAGAACCTATGAGCGTGTTGTCAACATTACAGGACAGCCCGATTTCTCCATTCCAATGCGTGCTAAGCTCCAGAAGTGTACTGTTTGTTATAATTATTCCTATAATGCTTCTAAGCACACTGTTTAGAGATTCCTCATAACAAACACCTCATCATTGTAGTTACAAGTAACTTAGGCCTTTCCCGCAGCCTTCATCAAGTTGAACATGGCCTCTCCAATCATGGCAGGAGTATCCACGACCTTGACACCAGCAGCCTACACCTCATCAACCACTTCAATTCTTACAGTCAGAGCCTCCATCTTCGCCTTCGCAGTTCCCTTTCCTCCACTGATGATAGCACCAGCATGACCCATTCGTCTGCCAGGAGGAGCTGTACGACCAGCAATGAAACTCACTACAGGCTTCTTCGGGTCTCCATATTGCTTCAGCCAATCAGCAGCCTCTTCTTCTGCAGTGCCTCCAATCTCTCCAATCATCACAATACCCTCAGTCTGAGGATCATTCGTGAAGCGCTCCAGACAATCAATGAAGTTTGTACCATTGAAAGGATCACCACCAATACCCACCACAGTTGACTGACCCAGTCCATAAGTCGTTGTCTGCCACACAGCCTCATAAGTCAAGGTTCCCGAACGAGACACAATACCAATCTTACCAGCCTTGTGAATATAACCAGGCATAATACCAATCTTACACTCACCTGGTTTGATAATTCCAGGACAGTTAGGTCCAATCAAACGAGAAGCCTTCTGACTCTTCATGATATCCTTTACACGCAGCATATCGTGCTGAGGAATTCCTTCAGTGATACACACAATCAAAGGAATCTCGGCGGCCACAGCCTCAAGAATAGCTCCGGCAGCTCCACTAGGAGGCACATAAATGACAGTGGCATCGGCGTTCGTTGCCTTTTTGGCCTACAGCTAACTTCTTCCCCACATGTTCTACCTCAGCAACACTAGAGAAAATAGGAAGACCAAGATGAGTGCTTCCAGCCTTCTTGGGATTCACTCCTCCTACCATCTTTGTTCCGTACTCAATAGCTTGTTGGGTATGGAAAGTACCCTACACTCATAATTCACGTACGACCAACATTCTACATTCTTTCCAGTAATACCCTGACCAATCACCTTTGTATTCTTATCGACCCACACACGAGCAGTACTGCTGGCGCGAGCAAGAGAGAAACCCACACGGGAAACACGACAAACACGAGAAAGCATCCTACACTTTTTTCTTATGGAGAATGGACGAATCTGATGATGAGTTCCACGTTTCTACCTTTTGGCAAAAGCCTTCCTCAGTTGCTTTTAATTAAGAAAAGGGTTTCCTCCTTGTTAGAATTAGTGTTATTCAAGTGGTCCCGATATTGAGAATGTATGTAGAGTTATTGCTGTAGTGGTTACGTAATTTACCGAGTTGCATATAATGTCAAAGTATCGCATTGATCTTAGAGAGATCATAACTATCCGTAATTTGCTTCATTTTAGCATAGATACTATTAATAAATCGATTGGTCATACTTTATTTCCATTCCATACTCTAGTTCTTGCAATAGACAACATAGAATTGAATCGCGGTTCTTTTGAGTTATTTTTGGTTTCTCAAAAACGGTAGGTGTCTTTCTGCCTTTCGCTCCTAACTCTTTATAGAAGCCAACTTGTTATATTTTATGGAAGTAAGGTTAATTGGTTGTTGTTGTGACATTGTAGACTGAAGCAACTGTGAATTTCACTACAGGTACAACTCTGAGATGCGACTTAATTATACTATAGAGAAGGGACGTGGAGTAGGAACAGGTTCAGCAGATGAAGAGAGTCGACGTTATGAAGGACGAGCAGGTCGTTTTGATAAAATAGAAACTACAGGAACCGGACCTTGTCCTTGTATTGCATCAAATAGGGTTTTGACTTGTAGCTATCGAAGGTTGGATCATTTTCCTTACAGATATTCATGAAGAGGCACAAGAAGAGGATGTATTAGATTTATGTTCGGAATATGGTTCCATAAAGAACTTTCACATGAACTTGGATCGTCGTACAGGATTTATCAAGGGATATGCTCTTGTGGAGTACGAGACATATGAGGATGCAAAAAGAGCTATTGAGAATCTGGAGGGAGCATCTGTTTTAGGCCAGAAGATTCACGCAAATTGGGCCTTTGTGAAGGGATAGCTTGTTTGTTTGGAGCTAATGAGACCGTTTGCAGCGGAGTTGACACAATCCAAATAACAGAATAAACTGCTTCTAACAAACATCGCAATAGAGCTCTACATCAGTAACACCTTTCTTACTCTTCAGTTGTGTTCTTTCCGTTTCTTCTAGCAACACGTCCAGGACGACC
>JANPWN010000691.1:0-24492 GCA_027406425.1 Blastocystis sp. subtype 8
GTATCTCTAAGTTCCTCGTTAACTTGAAGAAGTAAAATTCTCCTGTTTCTTTTGGGTGTTTGTTCAAAATGCATAGTTTCGCTTCGTCTGTCAAATGGGATTGACAAGCGAAGAAATCACTCATAATACCTTGTATAGGTTTGTGTGAATTGAATGAATCTTGTTTTGTTGTTAGTGATACCATTTCTTCATGCTCAAGAACTGTATCCCTGTAAGGAATGGAAAATGGCGTAACCGTGATAGGCTGTGCAAATGGATCAACTCGTTGTACCACTCAGGAGGGAATTCCAAAGCCTCTTGGCGAATCCTGTTTTTACAATACCTGTATAGAGGGAAAATGGAGTGAAGTGTTTCCTGTTGAGAATGGTCTAAGTTGTGTTGGGGATATGATTGTCGAGTCATCTTTCTGTGAACCACCTCCAGTTATTCAGCAGTGCTCATTTACTGGAATCCGTTGTCTTGGAGATGAGGGCATTCTCTTAGATGACATTTGTACAAGTCGTTACCTTGAATGTGTGGATGGTCAGCTGTCAAATCCTGTTTCCCTTCCAGGTATTTCTTAGGCTAAACAATAACATGTAGTTGGAACGAGCTGTCTCAATGCCGAAATAGTAAATACTGATAAGTGTACTGCTGAGTGTTCATTCAGTGGATACCAATGTACGAATCAGTATGGAGACTTTGTAAACAATACTTGCACTCAGTACTATGTCGTTTGTGAAGATGGGCAGTTCTCAGATGTGATTCGAACAGGAACTGGTAAAAGTTGTTTCAATAATGCACCCATGTTCACTGCTGAGTGTCCTTCAACCAACTCAGAAGATTCCTGTGCATTTTCAGGAATTCGCTGTGTTGACGATGCTGGTAATAGCCTCACGGATACTTGTTCCGACTATTATGCAGAGTGCACAGATACTAATGTGATAAGTATTAAGAGCGTTCCTTCTGGGGGCAAGTGTTTCAATAATGCCTTTGTTCTTAAAAGTGTTTGTACATGTGGTACAAGTGGAGAGGCATGCTCAAGGGAGGGTACAAAGTCCTGTGTAAACCGCTACGGAGTCCCGGCTGCTCCAGATCAGTGTTCTCAATACACGAAGACTTGCATTAAGGGAAGAGAATCTCTTCCTGTTCCTGTGCCGGAAGGAATAAGCTGTATTAATGCGAAACTACTTCCTACAGAAACGTGCGACTCTATTCTAAGTGACAGTATTTGCTCTTTCTGTAGTCTCACATGTACTGATGAGAAAGGGGAACTGGTGGGAGATATTTGTTCTGATTACTATGTTACATGTGAGAATAATCAAGCATCACAACCTCAGCGAGTTATGAATACGTTTAAGTGCTATCGTGGAACTATCCTCTATCAAGACTTCTGTCCTAATCCTTATCCTTGTCCTACGTGCCCTCAAGGACCTGAGGGACCTTCAGGTGCTCCAGGTATCCAGGGTGAACAAGGTCCAAGAGGACCTACAGGACCTACAGGACTCATGGGACTGCGTGGAGCTCGAGGACCTGCTGGACCGACTGGACCGACTGGTGAACCTGGAGCTCCAGGCGCAAGAGGACCCACGGGACCTACTGGAGAGAGAGGACCTGCAGGTCCTCAAGGACCGGCAGGAGCAGAAGGAGCCATAGGATCCACTGGACCTACTGGACCTACTGGACCTACTGGAGAACGAGGTATGCAAGGACGACGTGGAATAACGGGCATAACGGGTGCTACGGGTGTTACAGGAGTTACTGGACCTACTGGACCAACAGGTGCTACGGGCGCCACAGGAATCACTGGAGCTACAGGAGCTACAGGAGTTACAGGACCAACCGGACCTCAGGGACCTACTGGAGCGCCTGGAGCCACTGGACCTACTGGACCTACCGGAGAACCCGGACCTACCGGAGAACCCGGACCTACCGGAGAGCCTGGAGCAACAGGAGCACCCGGAATCACAGGATCCACTGGAGAAACTGGACCTGCTCCAGAGGATGGCCAATTCCGTTCCTTAGTCCAGTTGATGCAGTGGAAGACTGACAACCATCTAGATGCAGTCTCTAACTCTACTCGTATTTCAACAGTCTATTCCTCCGTCGATGATTATTCAGGTCTCTCATTGTGGACTATTGAATCGTTGGACTGAAATGACTGACTAACAAATAGACGAAATATGACTATTGTATGTGGAAATGGTACTGTAACAAACACATATCCATGGGAATGTACGAGTTCAAGTTGTCCGACGACTTTCTCTACAGTTTTGGGTATTTCTAGCTGGCGTGTTTAATCCTCTAGATGCAGAGTATTGCACAGATGAGTGTGTCTTCAGGAGCTCACTAAGTGTTTCTAATGATGATAATCCGGATAGCCCGATCACGGTTTATTCAGATAATTCGAATCCTATTGACTGTAGTTGAGTTGTTTGTTCAGATAGGATCCCAAATGAAAAGGAATCAGGTATTTTTGTCCCTATTCTTCATACTTTTTGTTCTTGCTGCTGATGAAATGAAGAATGATGAGACAGATCCTCTTTCTCCGTATGCACTCTTCCCTTTCCAGCAATGTGAAACGACAGCTCCTTGTCATCAGTGCACCTCGCAGAATGTGGTAAAGGATTGAATTGGGTATGATGATCGAAAGACTGAGCCAGCTTGTAAATCAACGGGGTATATCATGGAATATGTTTGTAATAGAACGTAAAGTGACCTGTTTTCTATTTGAGCTGTAGTTTGTTCGAAGGGAATGTAACCCAGACGAAACTAGAGCCCTACGTACCATCACAACAGAGTAATGACATTTAGGTGGCAGCATGTAGAAAGCCGATCGGGATTCTTCAGACCAACATATCACTGTTAACTGTAACAGTACGTTTCAAATTTGGTTATATGAATAATAGTCATGTTTCTATTGTGTGGCTTTGAGTTGTACTATTATCATCTTCTTGTCTCGTAATTGGAAATGGCTACGGGGATATCGACGTGTGCGGTCCAACAGTGTGTGATAGTGTATTATGTCCAGGCATCTGAATATGCATTTTAAATCTCTCTTTGTTTGTATATCAACATGAAAATAGAAATGATCGAACCAAAGGCATTATTTATTTGATGGCATCACTTCCAAACGAGCTATCTGAAGCTAATATTCAATTTTCTCCAACATATACCTATTCTGGAAAGAAATGTCAGTATTCTCCGAATGGTGAGTACATCTTGTTCACAACTGGAAAACAAGTCGAAGTGATTCAAAGTGAAACTCAGAATTCCTTATTCACTTTATTCTGCTCTGATCGTGTTGATTATGCCGAATGGTCTCCAGACTCAACACGGATCCTCTGTATTATTCGTCGGAACAATTCAATTGAAGTATGGAAATGGATATGAATTATAGTTAATAGGTTTTTTCTATAGTTGACTTATCTTGGAATATAGCATTTAAAGATGATACATATACAATCCTTTCAGCATGTTGGGCATTAGACAGTCAGAATATCCTATCTCTTGGTGAAGGTGGAATGAACACCTGTGTTTGGTCGATTCATTCAAAGATCGTGTATCAATTAAGCTAGAAAGTGTTATACAAAGGAAAGAGCTTCCCGGTGTTCATGATCTACGGCGTTGCTGTTCATTCACTCGAGACGGTAAGTGGATGGCCTTGCTTAGTCGTCGCTCACATCAGCAGGATCAGATTAGTATCTTTCATTCCTTTACTTGGGAGTGTGCTATATCTTTCCTTGTGAATACCACTCAAGCCCGGAGTGTAAAGAAATGGTTCGATGCTTACATCTAGATCACTTGGTGCAGTGACGATCTTCATATCGCCATATGCGATCATCCTCTGTATAATGTTGTATCTATATATTCTTGTGATGGTGTGGAGTGCTACCGTGCAGAGGGAGATCCATCGATACTTGGACCTGTCATTCTAAGACCTGCTTCTAAGCATTCCCTTTTATTAGCAGCAGGATACGAAGGTGCTTGGAGGTTGATTGATACACAGCAACTGAAATCCGTTGAAACTATATCTTTTTCTGGCTCTCTTGATAAGATGACATCTGTATGATAATGTTTATTGATTTGATATAGACTCTTTGTGTTGAGAAGACAAAGTTCGATATTTTGGAAGAGTACCGAAAAACCCATCCACGAGAACCGGAATCACAGCCAGACACATTTGAGCAGAGTATTGTATTCAACTCTCTATCTTTTTGATATCTAGCTCCTTACTGCTGGAGATTACTTCTTTGACACATATAAAGGAACGCCGTTCCCACTAACCCCAGTGAATCGTTTGTATATTCGCCGAGCAATTTGTGATAGATAGAGTAAATGCAAAGGATCTTGGAATTCATTCAGCTTCTTTCAGTTTTGATGATCGATACATTGTATTGAAAGATAATGGTCGGCCGTCTGTTCTTTGGATATGGGATGTTAAACGGGATCGTTTACGAGCCCAGTTGGTGTTTGTGTCACCTGTTTTATCCTTTGCTTGGAATCTAACGAGAAATACTCTTGCAATTGTTACATCCAACCAAACCCTCTATTTTTGGGAATCAGATAGTATTGTATGGGTGTTACTTCCAAATCGTAAGTTTCTCTATTTATTATCACAAAAAGGAATCATTGGTATGAGCTCAATTGAATGGCGGCCATCTGGGGATTGTCTTCTTATTGTAGGAGGAGATACCTTTCAGATTTGCCGAATATCAAGTTATCCTGTTTGTTAGATATTTAAATTCTGCGTTTTAAAGCTAAGATCAACAGAAAGAAGAAGTGAAATGATCGATGTTAGACGAAAGAACGGTTATTGAAGATTTATGGCGGTTCCATTGAACAAGATCTAATGATGTTCACAATTCCTTATAGACGCCGTTTTTCAAGGTAAGGAAATGTGCATTCATTATTAAAAACCGGATTCTTGTTATTATTCGAAGGTTATAGCTCTAATTTGTGTATAGAGTAATGCCCAAGGGTAAGAAATCCCACAAAAAAGCGAAGTCGGATTCAGATGTTTCCGTTTCGGATGTGTCGGATATTGATGTTTCTGACGTTTCGGATATCGATATAAGTGATGTCAGTGATGTCAGCGATGTTTCTGATGTGGAAGGTATTATGAAGTTAAATCTACCTGACTTTAAGTTTCTTCTGATGAGAAGAAGGATAAGAAGAAGGATAAGAAGAAAGATAAGAAGGAGAGAAAGGGCAATAGTCCTCGTCCTAAATCAAAGAAGAGGTAGGCGTTTATGTATGGCTTGTAATATATAGTGCAGGTTAGTTGTTCTTCTGGATCATGATTATGTAGGCGAATCATCGGATGAAGATGCACCTATTGAAGATGAGGAGTTCATTGTGAGTCATAAGGAATGGATTGATAAGGTGATGAAGGATGAGATGTCTTTCACAGTACACTCAATATCATGTCTTCACTGGAATAGGTAACAGATCCTCGTACAGAGGGGAATCGTATGCGTCCCTATACTACCTACTTGGTAACTCTCTATCCTCTGAAGGTGGAGTTACGTCGTCGTTATAGTGAGTTTGATACATTGCGGGAGATTCTTCTCCATCGTTATCCTGCTATTCTTCTGAATCCTCTTCCTCCCAAGAAGGCAGTAAACAATACTTCTGAAGAAACTGTATTACTGAGAATGAAGGGTGAATGTGGAAGCGTGATCTAATTGGTAGCTCTTGCGAAGTGGCTGAATGATGCTGTACGAATTCCTTATATTCGTATGGATGCAACATTCCGCGATTTCATTAGCTCCCAGAATATGGATTGGAGTCGTTTTCCTGAAGTGGATTCCTTGTCTCTTCATAACCCTGCTCCTAAGGTGAATGAACACAATGGAAATAATAGGTAGAATAAGAAGAAGGCTGTGGAGAATGAGGGATTCATCAAGTATCAAGAGTATATGGTCCATGTGAAGTGTCCTGAGGAGGTGGAAGCGTAGAGACTGGAGAGAGCAATAAACTGTAGAAACTTGAAGGTATTCAAAGAGGAGGTGGAGAAGTTGGTTACTGTGACACAGAAGACTGTGGAGTCAATTCAAGTTGTGATTGCTCGTCAGAATTCCTTCATTCAGGGTATCGATACAATGTCAACGAATATGAAGGAATTAATGGAGACGACACGTGCAATGGATTATTCAAGTCTGAAGCTTGGAGACACGATTCAAGAGGATAATGAGGTGATTGTGAAAGTGATGGAATCGACCGCCAAGGCATGTGACGCTTGGTTCTTTGCCGCTGATTTTATTCCCTCACGTGGTGGTCGTCGTCTGGATGAGGAGATGGAAGGAATTCTCCTTCAGACTCGAGGTCTACAGGAACTGTTTGCTCGTCGTTGGGATTATTTGGTATGGATGGAGATGCGTGGTGATGGATAGAACAAGTATGTGGAGAATTGGCATAAGAAGGATGCTGCCCAGTTTGAAGTTCATATCAACAAGCGTAAGGGTAACAAGTCAAAGATGCTAAAAGCACAAGCCTTAGTAGACCAGGTAGGTTTTTTTTTCTTCTCTTATCGTAGATTGAGCGTGATGTACGTCGTCAGAAGAAGTATCTTGATCGTTTCACGAAGATGATTCTTTCTGATGAGTTACATCTCTTTGTGGAGCGCCAGAAGGCTGCAATTTTAGTTGCTTTCTCTAACTACGCAGCTTGTTCGCAGATTTCCTATCATCAGCAGATGCCTGTGTGGGAGCAGCTTGGTAATGAGATTAGTAACTCGTATAACGAGTTGGTGGAAAAGTATAAGACTGAATTTGAGGAGTTAAAGAAGGAGGAGGAAGAGAGCGATGTTCCTGAGATTGATGATGATGACGACGAAGAGGAAGAGAAGGAGAAGGAGAAGGTCAAGAAGGAGATCAAGGAAGTAACTCTGTCAAGTGAATCAGAGAGTGTTCCTGAAGTCAGTTCTAGTGAAGACTCTGATTCTGATGACCTTGATAATGTCAGTGATTCGAGTGACTCCAGTCTGTAATTAGCACGTTGTTTTGGCAAACTGTTTGTTTTTGATTATTATTCTGACAGCTACTTAGTATTCACTTATGTCATATAATCATACAATCTTTCACTGCAGTTTTACTTGTGAAGGAAATTGGAACTTTGGATACTGAAGGTTGTATTTTGGTGATATGAAAGAGACTTCTGTACAAATCTCCGATCCTTGTGGAGGTGTTGATGAACGGTGTTCCCGATGTCGTATAGCAGTAAATAGATTTTGGAAGTATTGTGAAGCTTATGGAGCCATCTTTGCATATTACGGTAGTGCCTTAGGAGGATTAGGATCTGCCTTGGTTATACCAGTTACAAATGAGTAGTTGATGATATTGAATCGTAAGTATTAGATTTGAAGGAGGATGTAAGTACCCCTATCTTTCCGAAGTGGCACGTAGTGGTTTAGGTTGGTTTTTCTTCTTTGTGGGAACAACTATCGGGTGTATTCCTTGGATTATTTTCAGCAGCAATTACTACAAAGTGTTTAAAATGTACTCCCTGTGCATTGAGAATGCGACAGAGAGAAAGCTGTATCTTTTCAATCAGAAAATAGTTCTTCTATTCAATATTTTGTCTGCTCTAGGGATGAATGGAGTTGCCTATTTTGATATGGGGAACTATCCATTGACACATATGATGGTATTTGATGAAAGGAATGATAATGTGTAGTGTGTAATTCTCTTTGCTGTTCCCTTGAATTTACTCTTCATTATTAATTATATTGATATGATCCGGTATGCAAAACAGAAAGATGTAAAATATCTACTCTTTAAACTCTTCCTTTTGATTGCATCTTTTGGGGGAATCCTACTCTTCACACTTCTAGGTCGAATTGAGTACTGTAAATGTGTGGGATTAGTTTTATCTTTCATCCACAGCTGTAGTGATCACAATCGAAGAATGTTTGCAGTTAACTTCGGAGCAGACCTGTTTTAATTATGTGGATCCTTACAATGATGGCTGTATAAGATAATGAGGATTCTCATTTGTAGGGACAATTTTACGGAATTATCCTCGTTGTCGCGTAATGCACTTTTGGAGGGGATTAGCTGAGTTCGTTTCTGTCTTGGCCTCTGCAGAGTATATACATTGTTTATACTATGACCGAAATACTGTTCAAGTTCTATTGTATCAGAAGTTAGGTATCTTCTCAAGTAATTCATACATTCTCCGCGAAGTAGGAAAGGAGTGTGAAGAGATGGTGAATCAGATGGCTCCAGCGACTGTAAAAGAATTGCAATTATAGTCTTTTAGAATGGATGTTTGTAGATGAAACAGGATAATTAATATCTCCATCTTCCTCAATCATGTTCATTAACAGATACTCAGAACCACTTTTGAATCCCACCTCATTACCACACACACTGCACAATATAGGATGTCCGAGATAGACATTGTTCTTCTTGGTTCCATCGCTAACAGTCGCCTGGACGGAGCTTTCTCCAACTACATAACAGTTATGTACCTTCTTTGCTAAAAAGACATTAGAACCATCCTTCTCATACTTGCGATTCACATTGGACAAGATTCCGTTTTTCACTCTACTTATAAGCGAAATGCACAGAACCAACAGTTTACATTCATAGCAGATAGTTGTAAAGCAACTAGGGCAACACAGTACTGCATCTGTTCTGTTTCTTGTTTCTCTGGAATCATCTACATAAAATCCTCAACAGAGTTGGTACAATGTTGCTGAGATGACCATATTTCATCTTTTTCATCTAAGGAGGGATCATATAACATATCTCGTTCTGTATTCAAGCCCATTTCATCTACATCTAATACCTTTGCTGTAGAGAAATACGCATCTTTTTCATTATCTGCTTCTCTTTGTCGGTCACCATCACATCTTTTTCACATCTACATTAATCACTCAATAAACTGACCTACTCTCCTGCTGCAGATGATTCGCTTTCTTCCTCTGAAGAATCCTCCACTTCCGAAGAATCCTCTTCTTCAGGATTATAATAGTCTTCTTGAATTAATTCACCACTTTCATTCATTTCGTTATAGCGAATACGAGACAATGTTCGCACATGAGGCGTGGAATTATCTTCATTTTCACTGTATTCCTCATTCTCGGGTCCATCTTCATTCTCAACAGCATGGATATAAGAGATATCCCAATATGAACTTTGAAATAAGTCTTCACATCCGGTATCATCAATGCAGTCTGATTCGGATGAAGATGATTCTGTATCCATAGAAAAGAAAAAAAAGAATCAAATTTGTCTTCATGTCTGACGAGAATCGATCATTCTCCTGGATCGAATGGCCAAGAATCATTATATGTGGTCTTTTACTAGGAGGAATGCTTGGATACTCTGCGTATATGGTTCGTTGTTGGTTCCATTCCATCCCAATTGACTGGCCTGTACATGTTTAAATACTTGTTTTTAACACGATTAGATAAATTGGTGTCTCTACTGTATTCTCTTTTCCTCATTTCACCTTATGGAGTTCTTTTTGACTGCTATTTACCGCCCAAATGAATTATGTTTCAGATGTAATCGATTTTGTTATTTTTTTCTGACCTATTAGCATTCCTTGTAAATCAAAGTTGGCATTACATGATTTGTACTGTTCTGGGTGTTAGTGAGTTTTGGATTGAACATAGTTGGTTTGGATTGTATGAAATATCCATTATCCTAACTCCTAGATCTAAGGACCATTCCATTGTGCTTTGGGTTGGGTTTGTGATGGCTGCCACTGGTTTTATCCTCCGTATCTCAGCTGAAGTTAAATTGGGAACGAATTTCACTCATGTTATTCGAAAAGAAAAAGATGCCGCTCATGAATTGGTCACCACTGGCATCTATTCCATTTTCAGGCATCCATCCTATACTGGATGGTTTTATTATTGTATTGGAAGAGAAATTTTGCTTTTGAATCCCATTAACTTCCTTGTAACTACAATTACAACTTGGCTTATCATTTATTATCGTATTGGGTATTCCTGAAGATTGGATTATGATAAATAGGTATGAGGAAAAGTATCTTCTATCCTTTTTCGAAGAGTATGAAGAGTATCAGCGACGAACATTCATATTTATTCCCTTCCTTTCTTCAAGTGCTGCTAAGATGTCTGTATAATTTGTCTGGGTTTGTGTGTTTTTTCGAAGCAGATAAGCGGCAATCTGATTGGTCCACTGGTTCTGTTCCAGTTCCAGTCAAATATGGGTTGGATTCAAAAGTTGAAAACGACAAAGAGTGTCATTGACACTGTTCCAGAAGTGAAAGAACCATGGAATATCATTCTCTTTATTGTGAACATCATCTTCCCAGGTGGGAATAGTTCTTGCAGAATTATCATTAGGAATTGGCACCATTATTGGTGCAGCTATAGGAAAGTGTAGTAAGAAAGCCTATCTTGTGGGTGTTCTCCAGTTGATATTGGCTGTTTTGATTATTGGTTGGCTTTGGTCGATCCTTTGGGGATACTTCATGTTTGATAAGAAAGGAATGAAGAAGGTGATCAAGAAGGGAGTCCAAATGGCAACATAGTTGTGTTTAAACTAACTTATGAAAGAATACTTTTTGTTATCAACAGTATTTGGATAGATCACAAAATGCTCTCTCGGAAGTATCTCGTGGTTTCTCTTCTTTTCTTCTTCTAAGTTTTAGATACTGAACGGATTTCTGATAATAGCAGTTTGTTCTGCTCTGAATCCAGGGTTCTTCGGTAATCAGATTACTTGGAGGTCATTTCATGATGGGATGGAAGAAATTAAAAGGACAAACAAACCAGGACTGGTTATTATCTACAAGAGTTGGTGTGGAGCGTGCAGAGGTTTAGGTCGAAGAATCGCCACAGATGAAAAGATGATCGAGTTTTCAAAACGGTTTGTGATGATTCTAGCTATGGACGAAGAGGAGCCAGAAGATGAGAAGTGGTTGCCTGGTAATTAGTCTGTTTGATTATTCATATAGATGGACGGGGCAAATACTACCCACGAGTCTTTTTTGTGAATCCCGATTTGACAATTGACTATGACATCAATAATGCAGGTTTCTCCCCTATGTACCATTATTACTATTACGATGCAACAACACTTCAGGACAATATGCTCCGTTATCTTGAGAATCATGGGTTGTATGAGCGAGACATGACCGATTTATCGGATCTTGAAGGTGATTATGAAATGGAATTGTCAAGTGTTTGAAGCAAACAGAAGAAGAGAAGTTAAGATTACATAGGGGCGAAAAAGGCAACACTTTGACTACCAATAGCCAGAGAATAACATACATAAATTCGAGCATCACTACAGATTAACCACCCCTACAAATTCGACTCGTGGTTTGTGCAATCAGTAGGATGGAGATCATTTCCTACAGGAATTACTAATGTATCATAACGTCGATCAGAGTTGGTAAAAACCAACTGCCAAGACCCTCTCTGACTGACTGGGTGAATTGATGGGATCTTCATAGTATATTGTCTACAGCTTATGGAACTCAACTGTACTTTACCCGAGAGAATACACAGTAGTTCCATAGTTTACAACAATAAGATAAGGTTTGGAGGATGATACCTGGAACACAAGAATATGATTATCAATATCATCCAATAAGATATACACACCAGTTGGGAGAGGTTTCTAGGAAGTCAATAAGGAGTCGATCTAGTACATAATATTCACTGCGAAGTGAAGCGAGATCCTCTGACAATAAGAACTTCATATACTTGGAGCCAGGGGCATAGTAGCTTCCATTCTCATAGATCCCTACTTTACTAACATCAAGAACAGAGGGCGAGGATGTAAATGGTACATCAGAGAAGAAAGGAGTCCCCATGAATAAGTGAAGATTGAAAGGCATAAGATAGAAGAAGGAGTAGATAAGACTGGAGATCTTGTAGCCTGATCGAGTATAAATACGAGACTAGATATTACCAAGAATAAACAGAATGACAGAAAGGGATCGAAAGCACTCAAAACAAACTATATGATTGTTCTGTGTCAGATTGGCATGCTCTGCAACTTGAAGAAACTGTGCTCGAGAGATCCCCGTTGTGGTGATGTTATTGATCATACTACAAAGGGACTCATCGATCAGATAATCATAAGTAGGAATGCTGTCAGCACAATCAGTTAACTACATATTAAAAATCCTAGCTAAACTCACTATAATGAATCCCATTGACTGGATATCAACCCAGAAATCATTCAATAAACGATCATTCTCGGGATCAGAATCTACTGATTCAGAACAGATTCCTCCAATAACACGATCTCCTTGTCGAGTAATCCAACGAATCCCATCAATATGGAACTCTTCACGATACATATGAAGAATCGTACGAAACAATTGCAATACCACCTTAGTACTCTGTAAATTGATTGGACAACTCTCCCAACCACAATACTTTGAATCTCTAAAGATATTTGTTAGATGGACCACATCATCAGTATCCTGAACATCTAAATGATAAAGGATAGGAAAGACTACAATGAGAGTAGAAATTGTAATATCCCCAGACAAGAGTGTTTCGACTGAAACAATCCCAAGTAAGGTCGATAATGACCGATAGACCTGACGAATGAGCTTCTTTAATAAGCGTTTTCAGTGCGTTGCGAGTCCCCAAGGATGGGCGCAACAATCCTGGGGAATAGGAGCTTTCGTCTAAGACTTAGTGTCACTTAATATCTTTACCCCAACACGTCATGGATGAATCATCATTGCAGTACATAAATTCAATTCCATTCAATTCAAGCGCATTGACACCTGCTCGTACAATAGTCTGAAGACGCGATAAAACTGTAGTATAGGAAGGAGTATCTAGCTGTTAGGGTTATAAATGAAACTAACATCCTTCCTGAACATAGGTTGGAAGGTGAATATGATACACAACTGGATAGGTAGTAAGAGACATGATGATTCCTGAATCAAACTCCCAATCAAATTCTGTGTCAGGAATAACGTTAAATATTTCCTGATCACCATTACTATGATAAAATGACAACAACGATAAGTACTAGGTTCGTTCAGTACCTCCTAAGGATAGGGAGTACACACTTTCGGAACTATGATCTACCTGGAATTTATAGATAGTTCCAGGACTCCAGTTGCATATCAGGATGAACCAGAAACCATTGTCTTGAGGTCTAAGAATAAAAATTGAAATGGGAAAATACATCATTGAATAGTAGAAAGGAAGCGACTTTTCGGGCATCTGTATCAAAAGACGAACAATCGAAGCGCCTGGAGCCCAAGTACGGAAAGAATAACCAGATATACACCGACCATCTGCTGTCTCAATTATTTCATTTGCTGTCCACTCGAGAGCATCAATGAAATCATTTCGTTCACAGTGCTCACCATAGTATCCATTGGGACAATAGACCTTAGTGACAGCTTTTGTATTGTCCCAAAAGAGTGAAACGGCGATAAAGCCAATTACGAGTAGAATCGCAATAACCAACAAAGTGAAGACACATATCTCTGCTTTACTTAGTTTCCATTTGTTTTTATTCCTCCTCCTTCTTTCTCTTTTACGATGACGTTTTCTCGTTGATTGGGATCTTTTCATTAAACTTGATTTGTTCACATTGTAATAGAACTGCGGTAAACGCTCAACAGCAGGATCCATCCTCCTCCCAAAACAAATCTAACTGTATTTATAAAGAGTATTAACAACTATTTTCGCTGCGTGCTTGTGTGAACTCAAACTAAAATGCGAGTAGGAAGAGAGATACACATATACTGTAATGGGTCATCATGAGTAAAATCTATTAGAAATAACTAGAGGTCTAATAACAGTGGACTCCAGGATTATCTGTACATTTCACAGGAACATAATACACGTCTTTATAATCACTTAGGGATCACTCCACGACTGTATTCCAAGAAAAGAGATGAATCCTAATCCCTCATATTCGATAGATGCAATCGCAGAAATAGAATAATTAAATACTAACTCAGGATGGTTTTCTAAGTGTAGGAATGAGTGGTTGGTTGCTTCCTACTCCTTTGATCCCCCAGTATCACATTTTTTCTTTTATTCTCTGAACATGCTTTCCCGTGTTTCTGTTGCCTCTGTTAAGGCCTTTACTCGTGCTGCTTCTACAATTACCGCTGTTAATGCCAGAACGGTGATTGACAGTCGAGGAAATCCTACTGTGGAAGTAGATGTGAAGACTCAGGACGGTCTTTTCACTGCCTCTGTTCCTAGTGGTGCTTCGACCGGTATTCATGAAGCTGTGGAACTTCGTGATGGCGGTAAGGCCTATAATGGAAAGGGAGTAACGAAGGCTGTAAATAACGTAAAAACAATCATTGGACCTCATATCTGTGGTATGGATGTTACGGATATCTATGCCATTGATGATCTGATGTTCCAACTCGATGGAACAAAGAACAAAGGCAAGCTTGGTGCTAATGCCATTCTTGGAACCTCTCTGGCCTGCGCCAAGGCTGCAGCTGCTGCCCAGAAACAGTCCCTTTATGAGTACTTCGGCGATATGGCCGGAAAGGATAAGTTTATTCTCCCCGTGCCTTCAATGAACGTTATCAATGGTGGAAAGCATGCTGGAAATGCTCTGGCTTTCCAGGAGTTCATGTTGATGCCTATTGGTGCGAAGTCCTTCTCTGAGGCTATGCAGATGGGATGTGAAGTTTATCACAGTCTGAAGTCTGTCATTAAGAAGAGATATGGTCTAGATGCTACAAATGTTGGTGATGAGGGTGGTTTTGCTCCCAGTATTAAGAGCAACATTGAGGGTTTGGATATTCTGAGCGAGGCTATTGAGAAGGCTGGATATTCAAAGGAGGTGCGTATTGCTATGGATTGTGCTGCTTCGGAGTTCTATACTCAGGATGGATACTACGATCTGATGTTCAAGCAGGGAGGTGGTGAGAAGAAGTCAAAGGAACAGATGACTGAGTTCTACATCAAGCTTGTTCAGGATTATCCTATTGTTTCCATTGAGGATCCTTTTGAGCAGGATGACTGGACTGCCTATGCTCTTCTGCGCGAGAAGATTGGTAAGCAAGTCCAGATTGTGGGAGATGATCTTCTTGTGACGAACCCTGCCCGTATTGCTGAGGCAATTCAGAAGAAGGCTTGTAATGCCCTGTTGTTGAAGGTGAATCAGGTTGGTTCTGTAACGGAATCTGTTCAGGCTTGTCTTGATTCTCAGGCTGCTGGTTGGGGTGTAATGGTGTCTCATCGTTCTGGAGAGACTGAGGACAACTATATTGCTGATCTCGCAGTGGGTCTTTGCTCGGGACAGATCAAGACTGGAGCTCCTTGCCGATCCGAACGTCTGTCCAAGTACAACCAGTTGCTTCGTATTGAGGAAAGACTCGGAAGCAAGGCTATCTATGCTGGAGAAAACTTCCGCACTCCTGACCGTTGTTAATTCTTTTCTTGTAGTTTTACCGTTTATTCTCTTGGTTGTTTGTTGTCAATCATTTCTTCTTTTGTTATGTGGAAGTTCTATGAAGCAGTAAATAACACTGTATCCTCTTTCCTAACAACCATTGTGACAAATGAGTCACCGGAGGCCATCCGTCTCGATCAGTTCAAACGGATGTTGGATGATGCTCTACAAATCATCAATGAAATGAGGGAGTGTAATGAAGACCAGCGAGGAGACTGGATTCAGAATACCAATGTGAAACAAGACTTGAATCAGATTGTTGATCTACTTGTGGAGGAAGAAACTAATCTAAAGAAGAATAAGCGGGAAAGTAGCGCAGAAGGAGATGATATTGGCTTGTGTATGGATTACGTGATAAAACAACATGTTATTGATATGCTATGTGGGATTGCAATGGTTGACGATCCAAAAGGCTCAACGGAACTCATCACCTCTCAACTGACAAGACTCTTCAAGGAAATCAAATATCCCTTGCTGTCCAGCAATACAACCCACATTACGATTTCTGCATTGATTCAGAAGTTTATGCAAATGTACTCCCAGAAGATCAGTTCACAATTGGAATCAACGATTATTCAGTTTATCGAAGTTTGTATCTGAGATTACGTTTATTTACTAGGTTATTTGCGAGAAATTGTGTAGTGATCCTGTGTTGATCAATGCCTTTTTTATTCGAACAGAAGAAGAGAGTGTATCTTCAACTGCTATTAAAGCTTCATTTCCTCTTGTTGAACCTCTGATTCCTCACATGTGCGTAATCTCTACTTAATTCACGTATAGAAATGATACATCCACTCTGGGTCATACGTCACGACAGACAATTCTCCTACTCTCTGCCTTTCCTCTTTCCGACATTACAATGTATCTTACATATAATACTTCTATTGTGAAACTTCTAACACAGAATCTACTGGATGTAGTTCTCCAATTTGACTCAGCTGCAGCCGGTACCACTCAGTTGGAGTCCCCTGAAGAGTTACTGCACCACCGATTGTCCTTTCTATCAGAGCTTCTGATGCTGTGTAAAAGTTCAGCAGACTGTAAGGATAAACCAGAACGGGCTCTGGTTCTCCGTGAAGCTCTTTTGAAGGGTATTCTTGAGGATGTTCTACAGGGTTATTTTGAAGTGGAATTGATGAGTATTCGGTGTAAATTGATCTGTTTCATAATTAGTAGAAATACCCGGATTGTCGCAAGTACCCGTATTCTCCGTCTCATGGTTACTCAGTTGCTGGCGTCTCCTGCTTCACCTTTGATTGATCTTATCGCAACCTTCCTTTGTGGGGAAACAACACGTCAGCCACTTTTGTTCCCAACTCTTCTCAGTCGAATAAACAATAATAGTAATGATGTGTCAATCGCCACAATGCAACTATTCGATGTGCTGCTCAAAGCACAGCATCCTGCAGTTCTCGCTCATCTTCTACCAGAAGTGGAAACAATGGAGCATCTAGATTCACAAGAGTTCTTTTCTATTTTTGCTTCTTCATTTACAAAACCACTACCGAATCTCGATAGACTCCAACGTGGAGAACCCTGTCTATATCAAGATGTGGAGTACATTGCAGCAGTAGCTCAACGTTGCAAGCAGGCTCGTGTAGATCGGACCTCTCCTTCAGTAAGCAATTCTCCATTTTTATCTGTCTTATTAACTCGTGCTCAAATGTTGTTACGACAGTCAATGGAAGTGAATCTGGAGGTTACCCAACTCGTCACAACTGTAGCTACTATTACCCCTTTGGCTCTGTTTGAAACACTGTTTATAAGCCAGAAATCCCCAATGTCATTTACAAAAGAACTGAGTATTGTGGAAAATGATTTGTTGAGTGATCTGTAGGTGTGGGAGAAGGCAGTAAACCGATCCGATGAAATCTTGAATTTTAAACAGTACTTGGTGATGACAGAAACAAATTTGAATATCTGTGATCATAAAAGTGCTCTGAAGAGAGAGGATCGGCTATCTGTGGATGTCACCTTCAATCAGTTCATGGAAGGGTACGCCGTTCTCAGAGAATTCCTTACCGAATTGAGTTGTGTGGTGTTGATGCGAAGTTCCCAAATGTTTAGTGATTAGACTTGTGACTCTGTTTAATAAACAACATAAATCACTTAAGCAGCTTATCATGTGGCTCACCCCCTTATAAGGTTGATCTGTGGAAATTTACCAGATGGAGCTAGCAGAAGAAGCAATCTTAGGCCAAAGATCAGCAGCCTCCTTGGCTACAGGTCCAGTGATACCAGATCCCTTCATCTCACCCTTAGGATTCACAATCACACCAGCATTATCTATTCATCACCTCAATTACCCAATTCTCACCCTCAAAGTAGAGATAAACTCCATTCTTTCTTCTCCAGCTCTTTCTTTGTCTTACCACAACAGCAGGCATGACTACACCATCAAACAAGTAAGATTAACAACCTACCCTTCTTACGGAGTTCAGGCTTTCCCTTCTTCACAGAAGCAATGAACATATCTCCAGCAGCTAGAAATAACCATTATTTCTCAAAACTCACAAGCAGCAGGAAGTCTGTTGAGACGAGCACCAGTACGAGTGACAGAAATCACATACAGGTTCTTGGCACCAGTGTTATCAGCACAGTTGATCACAGCACCTGTAGGAAGACCAAGAGTCATTCTGAACTTGTTTCCAGTAGCACCTCCACGTCCTACACCATCAAAATACATTAAGCAAACCATACCACGCTTAGCAGCAGCCATTCCAGTGATAATTGTGATGTAACAAAGAGACTGACCCTAAACCCAATTCTATAAAAGGGACAATTACATTCAATTCTCGCTTTCCCCATTATCTGAAGGAAGAGTATGCCCATCATTAATGTATGAAATTTACAGTATCTCAATAATCAGTAGAAAATTACATTTTGGTTTTATGTTGCCATGTTCTACAAGATGAGCATGCTTCCATATCTGTTGAGTCCATTTTACCTAATTTATCTTCTTTTCAAAATTGACATTCTTGAAGGTACTAGTTGCTGTTCATGTGTTATGAGTAGATGGATATTCGTTGAGTCACGTCTTTTGGATGGTAAGTGATCGTAATATCTGTGATTATAGTACGTTATTTGCGTGATTCTCTTCTTCATTATTGCGGCAGTAGAGTACAATCCCAAATTGATTGTAATCTTTCTTTGAGACTTGTACTGTAGTCAAAAGTGATACCACCAGCAATGATTCCCAATTCACAAGGAATGATTGATCAACATCGATTATGGATGACATTTTCTCGCTATGTATACATTATTATGGTCTACTATTTCCTTACAAAGATGAACATGGACTATACAGCATATATCCTTTGATGACTCTATAAAGAACTCCTTTATTTGTATGTAGAGTAGGAGAGAAGATTACTGCTTGCAATTCAATTGTTGACTCTTTGCTAATTCACAAGAGTTGGATTATTCTTGCACTGATAGTATTCTACTGGACTTGCGCATTCTTTGTGAAGAGTACTCTTGATGTAAAGAGAACATAGTAATGATTTGTTGAATATACCAGAACAAAAGAAAAATGCTCAAACGGGGGATCGAACCCCAGACCTTCGCGTTATTAGCACGACGCTCTAACCAGCTGAGCTATTCGAGCACGCCATTTTTCTAGAGGTGTTCCCTATAACTGACACAATTACTTATTTATCTTCATTCTATTCTTCAACACATTTAGAATCAAATTTGTCAGGGGCATAGACCACTGAAAGAATGACGGAAATAAGAAAAGAGATGAAATGGCCTTCTTTGTTTCATTATTCCGTTGATTCTATTTTATCAAAAAATTCTATTCAACTATTAGATGAATTGGGAATCAGTTCGATTCGCTCATCTCTCCTCTGTGAGGATTATAGTACCGAAAGAGATGTTATATTACAATCGGAGGCTTATGAGCCAGTTATCTATATGTGTTCTCGGTTTATCCGGAATGAAAGTAGAGAAACTCTGGTGATTGCGAACTTGAAGTTGAGAAAATTAATTGGTGTGTATGAAATAATCAACGGAAAGCCAACGTCTTTATTGAAGCCAGAGAGTATTGAAAAGTCGATTGTCGATCTGAGCAGTGATGGTGATAGATGGGAAGGAGATTGTCAAGGAGCAATTCCCTGTGGGTGGGGTGACTACTATGACGACAATAATCATCTTGTATACAGAGGGTTCCGATATGGGAATGATAATGTCTGTTATGGTACCTATTTCTTTACAGATATGATAATGGAAACCTGTGAGTATGAGGGGCAAATCTCCTTTGGTCAACGTTATGGGAAAGGAAAACTGTTTAATAGAGATGGTAAACTTGAATTTGAGAGTCTATGGATGTACAATGAAAAGTACAGTGAGATGAACATTGTGATTCCAGATGGAACAGCAACTCAGCAACATCATAACTCTCTGATGTCCACTTTCTCTGTTGGTTCAGCATGTTATCAGGAGATCCCCTTCTTTATTCTGAGGAACTGTATCTTTCTTCATTCTATTGTAATAGGAAGTGATTCCTATTCGAGGAGTAAATCCGAAGAATCATATTTTGGAGTATCATACTGTCCTGCTCTTCAATCTATCTCAATCTCTCCTCTCTCATTTATTTTCTATTCCACTTTTGATATTCATAGTAAGAGTGTTAGATTATTCTGATAAGAGATCTCCCAAATCTACAAACTCTGTCAATTGGTATCATTGGTGACTATTCGGATTGTTTTGTAGATTGTGATGTATTTAGTCTTTCAGGTAGTAATGAATTCTTGTAATTATTCAGATCTCCCTAAGCTAGAGCGTGTAACTATTGGAGACTTTTGTTTCAATTCCCAAAAGATTACACGATTCATTAGTAGGAGTTTCTGGAATTCTCTGACTAAGATCTTCCTTCTCTTCAATACATTGTGCTGGGTTCGCATGTCTTCGCTCGAGCACAGGCTAATTTTCTCACTAGTCCGATATCGAAGAATAGAACAAGTTTAGAAATGATCAGTAAGAATGTGAGTTCTCATATACATAGATCTTCCTTTATTATGTTCATTTAGTGGGGGAGTGGATGTGTTGACAGAAGTTAAGAATGTAACAATCAAAGGTTTGATCAGAATATGGATATGAATGTAGATGTACCCTCTCTTCAATATGGAGGAATTGTATTCTTTGATCATCCTTGTCCTACAGCATCTCACTGGACAGTAGAGAGTAATATCACTATTTCCATTTCCAACATAGATTCACCTGGTTGTCAACAATTCTTTCTCTCATTTCATGTTTGTAAACAATAACGTAAAACGAATTATGTTTGATCATTTGAACCACTGGTAACTGAAATGTCAACAGGAAGGAGTTCTCCTCTCTTTGTTACAAATGGATGGTGTACTGCTTCTTCCATTGTCATGCGAGACTGTGGTAATATAACCTATCAATGAACCCTATTCACAACCACTCACCACTAGTTTCTTAACAAAATCAATGAAGTCTGGGTCTACTCCTTCCATCTACACTCAAAACTATGCCCAATTTCATACGCCTTCTTCAATTGATGTCTTTGCAGAACGTACTGCTCGCACGGCACGAATCCGAGCATTCCAAGAGATATCTGCCGATGCCCATCCACCAGGCTGCTTCTCTTCAGGAACCTCCTTCGTCACTGGAGGAGGCCAGTATACCACACCATGCTCATCGAACATAGAGGCATTCACAGTATCTAATTGGACGAGTATCTGTTGTGGAATTGGTCCAAGAAGTTTATTAATCAAAGCTACTCATCATCTATGTCTTCCTCTCGTACCTAGATGCTCTCGATTGCCAAAGAAGTGTCTATGTGTTTGGAAGAGGGGACGACCACAACCCAATTCATAGGCCATACAACCCAATGACCACATATCACAGGATAAGCTCCAATCAAGATCTAGAATCACTTCAGGAGCACGATATGTCCGAGTTGTGATCAATCCACGCTTCGGAGACGTGGATGTTGATACACTACCGAAATCAATCAGACACAGATGACCGAAATCCGGCTTAAAATCCTATTGATCAATAAAAAGTCCAAGGGGTACTGGAACTACTTCCGGATTCACATCGCTTCCATCTTCTACAGGATAAAACATAACATTCTCTAGGAATAAAACGCTCTCTTTACTACTAACCTGGCTTAATATCTGTGTGGATAATACTACAATTATGCATCCTTCCTAGAGACGCAAGGAGTTGTCTAATTAGTAGTCGGAGAGTCTCTGTCTATACCTCAAACCTACCAAGCAATCTGACATCGAAAGGTTTGAACTCTCTCTCGATAAGAATCTCGAAGAGATTTTTGTTCATAAATGGTAGCACTTCAAAGACATAACCATCAATGTTAAACCAGGCAAGAATCTCCGTAATGTAGGGGCTGCACATAAACCAGTATCTAATGGAGTACCATTTACCTCCAGAACGTTTGTGAAGTGTGACAATAGTTTTAATCTCCCTCATGGCTGCCAATTCGTATCTCTTCTCTCTCCTGTTTATCTTCAGTGCCACCTTTCTCTAAGATCCAGTATCCAAAATCTCACATGTTTTCCCTCATCATTATCCCATGCAACAGCTACAGTGCTACATTTACCTACAACGTGAATACAAGCTCAAGTATCGAGATACCAGCGCCAATTGTCTTGATAATTCGATCTAAACAATAAGTCATTCAAAGAGTCAACCCACATCTGTTTATGATAACATCACCTTCGTGAACTTCATAGCGATCCTCATGTGTATGGGAGAAGCCCCCATTGATGTCAGAAATAGACATGTCGCTATTACTCTTATATTCACGGAAATCTTAGAGGATTACGTTGGAATGTCAAAATAGAGCCGATTTGAGGATTCGTTGTGACACACTATTCAAGCAATTTCACCCATTCCACAACTCAAGCCCTTTACCACGCCCTTTTTTGAATTCTTTCAGATTTCCCGTCTTTCTTAAAGATACTGTTGTAGAATGACAAGGGAGACGGCGAAGAGAGAGTCGCAGGCTTCTTCACATGATGGGTTGATCACCTCCATTGCCACTGTTAAACGTTTCTTTTACTGAAAAATATTCATGTCTAGGACAAAAAACAGCAACAAAGGTAGAATCCAAAGATTCTGGAAAAGAGTTGACCTTTTTCTTTATTTTTACTTATTGATAGGCGAAAGAAATCAGTACGAAAGGATAGTCTCCACCGCAGAGTATCTACTTCTGGTGACCAGTCAACTCTTGATCTTGAGGATGAGTTGTTTTCTCCAACTGTGAAGCTTGATGAAAGTTAAGGTGCAAGTATCTGCTGACTTATAGAAGCACGAAGATCTCTTCATAGTCGCAATTCCGTTAGTGGGGATAGCGATAGCAGCTATTCGAATATCTCCATGAATCAAGATTTCTCGATTGTTGAAATGAACAATGTGGCACAATCGCGGAGGCGGTCTTCAAAGCGTAGTATTGGTGGCTGTGATTCTACAAATATTGGATCTATTGAAGGAGCAGAGGATTCTATTATCGATATGGACGCTGATACCAAACAAACACAAAGAGCCTCCATAGCGAGTGAGATGATTATTACAGAGGAATCACTCAGTGATGAGGATGGGTGTGTTGATTGGGATGAGTTAGATGATGAGTCCTATTCGTATTCCTGAACAGTCTTTTTCATTCTTAGGATGCTTGTGATTCAGACACTTCCTGCTTATAAGGATATTAATAAGTCTTTACTTCAACACAATCTATTGCCTCCTAAAGCTGAGTCAAGCCCTCCCTTTACATTGGTTCTTGATCTGGATGAAACACTTGTTCATTGCGTGATGGAACCAATTGAATCCTATGATATCAAATTTGATGTGAGAGTTATTTTCCTCATTAATTATAGATTCGATATAGCGAAGAAACAGTTGAAGTGTATGCTTCTTTTCGCCCCTTCCTGCAAGAATTTCTGAGCACCGTATCAAAAATGTTTGAGATTATTATCTTCACTGCATCTCAACAATGGTAGTGATTGAAAATGAGTTTAAATGATAGTTATGCAGATGCTGTTATGAAGATTATTGATAAGGATAGTGTTGTGAGCCATATTCTTTATAGACAACATTGTCTTTATGTGGACGAAAACTACTTGAAAGATTTGAAGTCATTAAACCGGGATTTAGTGAGCAAATAGCATAAGTCTTGATGTCTAGAAGAAAACTGTTATCATTGACAATTCCTTATATGCCTTTGCATATCAACTCGATAATGGTATCCCAATATCTTCATGGTTCGATAATAAGGCAGATGAAGAGTTAAAGAATGTGATTCCTCTTCTTCAGAGGATTGTTCGCATGAAGGATGTAAGAATATTCTTGCGCAATCACTTTAAATTGAGGGAAAAGATACGGAACTTCATATTTTCTATATCAAATGTTTGTAACAATCACATCAAGAGGAGTAGAATAACTCATATTGAGGGATCCGATCTTGAGGAAGTGGACATGTCACAATATATTTTCCATATAATCCTCCTTTGTATACAGTCTACTTGTCATCCTCACTTCACACAGAAACCTCAACAACATCAATAAAATCTTGTTTTGTGTGAAATGCCCCTATCCATTTTGTGTTATCTGGTCGACTACTCTTCATACACTCCTGCTTACTTACCCGCAATCAAGTTTGATATGTGTTGCATTGAAGAAGAATATAGTAGCCGGAATTAATGAAATGTCAAAATACTGAGTGTAAAGTGGGACCTAGAATTCTATCATAACATAGTTACATACGGCATCAACGTCAACAATATATATATCAGCCATTCTTGATACCAAAATCTGTGATTTGTACAACTATACCAATTATGGTCCTTTCAACTTTTCATACGATATCATCCTGTTGCATGCATACTTTATCTTTTGCTTTCCCGAATCGTAGAACAACGACCTATTCTAAGACTCCTTATCTCATTCTTACTTTATCTTCAGTATTACGAATAACATCGTCAATTTCACTCTTGGTGTGTAGAGATTTCAACAACAGATCCATCGTATATGATGATTGTATGATTCACTTCACAAACAAACATTCGAAATCGATAAATGACATTATGCAAAATGAATATCCTTAGATAAAAATGCGTTTAACAGTCTACCATGAATT
>JANPWN010000692.1:0-19965 GCA_027406425.1 Blastocystis sp. subtype 8
ATTACTTGAATATCTCTGACTTCCAATTACTGATCTTTTCGCAATATCGAAAAAAGTAAATTGATCCTGATCAACACAGACAATTTGCTTTCCATCAGGTGATATTGAGCATAAAGTACCAAATGCATCCAATGTAACATCATCTCTGTCTTCTGAAAACTCAATTATGTGCCATTTCCATTTTCCATACTTCTGAAAGTGAACCAAGACACGGTCTTTCGATGTCATAGACACTTGATTGAATATAATGTCTTCTGGTGTGAAAGGTACATCATAGAACTATTGATAATTTCTATTTATTTGAAAACACTCCTAAGATATTTGCAGAAATTGGGCACTTATCACTCATTATAACACAAAAATGAAGTTAGCTGAAGAAGAAGTTGAACCTCCCGCGGAACTGTTTGATGCTGGATTATCTTGAACAAACAAAAGACATATAAGTAAAGATAGACAATATTACAAAAACTACTTTCGGCGATATGTGCCCCATTTCCGACTTCGCTCATTAATGAACCAATTATCCACCTTCTGAAGTGATAACCCTGTTTTACTAGACAATTCTTGCTTTTCGGCTTGTGTTGGGTAGGGATGATCCACATGATTTTGAAACCACTCCGATAAAATAGATTTTGCATGAGATGGTAGGTTCGGCCTCTTCTTCTTCGTCTGTTGTGTTGATGGAGTATACTCTGACACTTCTGCCTGTGTGTAGGTAGGATCATCCTTTTCTCCTTGTTGACTACCATCTGAATAGGCTGATACTGACATAGCATAGTCAAGAGCAGTATCTAAGATTGTCTTTTTCACATCCAGTGCCATAATTGTCACCAACTCGTGTGCATCCGCTGCACTTTGAAAAAGAAGTAACTCATCAACATCATGTAAAAATGCAGATACCAGTTGATCAATGAGTCTGAATTTCGATAAAACAGTCTCCCTTAACTCTTGTAAATCGTCCCTATTTGCAAGACATATCTCTTCTAATTTCTGAATACTCCGAGACACTGCATTCTCATAATCCTCTAATGTTGGCCTCCCTTGACGACTATCAGCAACCAACCTGTGAGGGAATATAATTGAGATATTACGTTGGAAATTGCTCATCCTTAAGTCTGAATGAATCAGTTGTCAATTGACAACGAAGTGTTTGACAAGTTGTCAATTTGATGTCATGATGACTATAAAGAGAATGCAGAGGTATTTTAAATTAGTGTGTTCCTGGTTTGATAGCTATATACGTCATTGATAAATGTTGATCACATTTATTACAGAATTTTGAAATAACTGTTGATAATATCTTCACAGTATTCATTGTTTCAGGAATTACTGAAAAGTAATCACCTACCATCACTTAAAGAGATTTCTGAGTCCTTGCAATAGCTCGCAGGTCATCTTTGTTTCCTTTAACAGCAAATATCCATTAAATCATAAAGAAAACGTCACAACTAGACCGAAGTAAGATTTCTTGCATAATCCGGTTTCTCTAACTTTACAAGTCCAGATTTCAAATACCTCGAATCAAAATTCATCTTTTGACAACAGAAATGTAAGAAACGATAATTGCGCCGGGCTTGGGCACCCCCTTTTTGGGCTTATGATATTTCTTGTTTCTCTAGTGAGCAATGAACCGTTTCTCGACTGGACCTATCGACTCATCCAGTGTATATTCGGACAGCACATATGAAAACAGTGGTTATGTTGTGCTATCCCACACTTATGCCTCTCTAATGTTAATTGATGAGAAGGGGTTCACAGATGATTTAGAAGTAACAAAATACCACTTATGTAGGATTGGATGTTTTGACTTCATGTTTGTAGATCCATTTGTTTATCGAGATGATATCTGCTCTATTGATGATTATGCGAGTAAATTCGCGATTCCTACTTCCAAAAGAGATTCTGACATCTCTAGCCAACAAATTTCCGACTCCGAGGAGACTAGATGTAATGACTCTCAGAAAGATGTTCCTATTCTAAGGAACGATTTATTTGAAGTGTATAGTGGCAATTTTGTAAATGGTGGTTTCACTGGAGTGGGAGATGAGTTTTTTGAAGACGACACAATGAAGTATCGAGGTTCCTTTCGCAACAGTAAGTATTGCGGCCTTGGTCGTCTTTACAACAATTCTGCTGTGTATTTGAATAATAACCTGAGCCCAATTTTGTATTTCGGAACTTTTTTGAATGGTAAGTTTCATGGCACAGGTTCGTACTATTACAATACCTATCGTTATAAGGGGGAGTTTATTGAGGGTGAGGCAGCGCCAGTGATATCGATTCTTGTACGTAAGAAGCTTCGTCATCGTTTGAATCTTCATAGACGACAGTTCTTCTCTATGAATTCTGTTCTTCGAAATCGTGATGAAAAGGGTTTTAATGATACTGTGGATGATGGATCTGCTTGGTTGATTGAAGAAGGCGATGACAACTACTTTGTTCGTTATCGTGGCTCTGTGATTAAGATGAGAGAGGACGAACGTATGTTCGATGCAAACCTCCTCCAGCAGTTAGACCAGAGTATGATTCTTGATGCTATCAGTGATTCTCGGCAATCACTCCTTTCTACATCTGTTCCCAGTACTCCTGTAGGTGGAGCGATGCAGACACCTAGGAGTGTTCCTAGTACTGGAATCATACTCTCTGATTTTGGAGGTGATGATATGAGTGAGAGGCAGACGGAAAATGTAGATTTTGCTGCAAGTCGTGAATATGAGGAACATTGGGTAGGAGAGGATGGGAAGGAGTATTTTATTGGTGATGATGGCATTGAGTATTGGAAGGGTGAAGATGGTTATGATCATTTTATTGGTGATGATGGCATTGAGTATTGGATAGGTGAGGATGGTTATGATCATTTTATTGGTGATAATAACATCGAGTATTGGATTAATGAAAATGGAGAGACTCTTTTTCATAACAGTGAGGACATTAATTGTTATATTGAAGCGAATGGAGAAGATGAAATACAAAACCATTTTATACGAGAAGAAATGATTCCTGAGCCGAATTCAAAGATGTTGACAATTCATGAAGAAGAAGAGGAAGAAGATGATGAGTTATGGGAAACGCTTAGAAATAATAATACTATGATGATGCACTCAATGAGGGAGGCTATTGATTCTGGTGATGAGATTGAGTTACCGATCGAGTCTGAAGATGAATTAGCAATTGATGAGACACATTCAGACCAGTTTACTCATCTCACAGGTGATTCTTCTGTTTTCACAAGTGAACTCTCACTGAGTAAGAATTTGGATCAGTCCAGTGATGGAGTGGACGAAGTTGATGGAGTACATACAATTTGTTGTGTGTCTCCCCATTGTGTGAATGATCAAGTTGACGAAATCGATGAGCAGTCAATTGACCAGGTTGATGAAGCTGACAATCACCCTACGGAGCAAGTTGAGAAGCAATCTACTGACCTAGTTGACGAGATTGATAAACCGTCTACTGATCTGGTTGATGATACTGACAAGTTGTCTACTGATCAAGTCGATGATACTTCGACAAACCATCCTTCCCAACATTTAAGCGGTACTTTCCATCATCCTTTTAAATCCACAATAACTCCAATGAAGATAACTATCCCTTCTGATTCTCAAGAGATTTCAACTAACTTCATTAATCCCAGTCAAAATCCAACAGTATTTAACCAATCACTCATGCCATCTACCAATCATATTATTCCCACTTCATCTCGAGCTTGTTATGACTATTTCTATGTTCCTCATGGACAAGGAGAAGAGTTTTATGCCTCAGGAAAAAGACGTTACAAAGGGAATTTCATGTATGGTGTATACGAAGGTGAAGGAAGTCTTCTCTTCAACAATGGTGATACTTTCACTGGTCATTTCCACCAGGGAGTCATTGATGGAAGTGGGCAATTCTTTGATAAACGACATTCACTCCTCTTCAAAGGTCATTTCGATAAAGGTGTAAAGAATGGTTATTTCGAAGTTTGCAATGGACATGGGTATCCTGTATATTATGGTGAATATGAAAATGATTTGATGCATGGCCAAGGTCGTCTTTTTGATTCACTATGTAATGGGATTGTGTATGAGGGTGAGTTTAATTGTGGGCAGTTGAAACCAAATGATGTTCGAATCTGTTATTTCAGTAAGCTTCTATATTATGGAGAAATAGCACGAAATTGGGATATAAAGCGTCTTAAAGTGCCTAATGATGTGTCAAATGCTTTTAAGTTGTTGTGGGGGAGTGATAATACATCCACTTTGACTCAATCAGGACATGAAACTATTAATGTCTATTCATCTCTTTTTTCTTATATGACATACATCCCTCATGGCCAAGGAACCCTGAATTATGTCGATCTTGCTTCGATAAGTCAATCCTTACTTGGAATCCAAGAGACGTATAATTTGACTTCTGTTCCTTTCAGTGGGTATTCTGAGGAGTTTATCAAGCTGCTAACATCGGTTGATTCCTCAGCATCTAGGAAACTGTATAATGGTTTGTTCATAAATGGAAAATTTGATGGAATGGGTACTTTATTCTGGAACAATCCAGCGAATAGTGGAAAATATACTGGTTTTTTCCACAATAACATTTTCCAAGGAGAAGGTGTCTTCATTGATATTAATGGTTGTTCCTTCTCAGGTGACTATCAAAAGGGCGTTCTCGTAGGTCCAGTCACTATTCATAACCGTGATGGTCTTGTTGTGTATCGAGGAACTATTGATGAAGACAGACGCTTCCATGGAACGGGTGAATACTTCATGAATGATGGATCTTTTCTCAAAGGAGTGTGGGAGCATGGTGTCCTTCAACAAGGAGAACCAATGTGTTATTCAAAGCCTAGTCATCCTGATACGATCGTCAAATGGAAGAATGGAATTCTGTGGTCAAGTCCCGCAGTTAATTTGAATGTCCTTCCTTTCCATTATCGTGGATCAGGTCAGTATCGATATCCTAATGGTGATTACGTGCATGTCAGCTTCAAGAAGAAAGGTAACTTGAAGACAAGGAATCTATCCATTTTTAGCTATCAGAATGAAGAACGATATAAAGGTTGTTTGAACGATTATTTACGAGCAGAAGGGCAAGGTGTCTTATATGCTGTTGATACTCCAGAAGAGGTTCCTTGTTATTGGGTAGTACGGAGCTTTACCATCTTTCCCTATGAACGTCTCCATAATAGTCCAGGTAATCGCCGTTTCTCTCTTCTTCAGGACAAATCAAATTCTCTGATAGAATATTCAGGGAGTTTCAAAGATGGGCTTCTACACGGAAAAGGTACTCTCTTCTTCGATCAAAATATCTCAATCCAAGGTGAATGGGAGAATGGAGATTTGTGCCAGGGCACAGTGTATAAGAACAAGAGGATTTTGTATATGGGTGGTTTCAAGCAAGGAAAACGCCATGGAAAGGGATATATCTTTGAGGATGATCATTTAATCTATGTAGGTGAATTAGAAGATGATATGATTCATGGTCGTGGAAAATTATATAATAAGAAAACAGGCCGTCTTCTGTATTATGGCCGGTTTTGTAAGGGTCTGTATGGCGGATATGGAACACTCTATGATGAGAATGAACGAAGGTGGATTCATGGATATTGGCAGGATGGTCAACCAAGAGGTATTATGATCGAATATGATGAGAGGGAGAGTGTAGTATATGAAGGAGAGATGAAGGATACAGTACGTGATGGAGTTGGATGGGTTCGCTATGGAGGATTGTGGTATGAAGGTGAATTCCATGATGGACAGATCAATCTTAATCGCGTGAATGTATATGAGGTGAGGAATGGAGAGAAAGTGTGGATATCGAGTGGCCGTTGTCGGTACACTGTATCTCGAAATAGTCGCGAACTAATGATGACAGAGGAGAGAGGTCCCAAAGAATCATATGAACCCTTCGTGTTTACTCGACGTGATGAGAGTGTAGATGAGATTGAAGAATTGGATGGAGACATGGAAGATCTTCAAGAGAAGGAAATAGAAAAGAGGGGTGGTATTGATGAAGTGACTGGATTTGGAAATGAACAGCAGTCTCGTATAGATCGTGTTCTTATTCAAGTCAATGAACTGGACTCCAGTTCAGATGAAGAGTCGGATTCAACCAGTGAAGTAATGGATAATGAATTTGATTCTTCAGGTCATACAAATGCAGATCAGAGACAGATGAAAATAATTATGACTAATGAAGAAGAGAAGATAGGAAATGAAGGTGGGGATCAGATCGATATGGAGTTTAGTGATGAGTCTTCTGAAGTATATGTGGACTCTGCAGATGCGACCGATGTGGAAAGTGAAGAAAGAGAAGTGGAAGAAGAAGAGAAAAGGAAGGACCCCACAACAATAGAAAATGAGTCAGTTGGTGACTCCGTGTCTGTATCTTCCTATAAATTAGATTATGAGTCTTCAGATGATTCTACTGCTGAGAAAGGTGTTTATTTGTCTGCTCAAGAGTCGGATGTCGATAAAGCTCTTAGTGAGTTTGCCAGTAAAGATGCTAGTGAATCTTCTATCGATGGTATTGTCGATAGCACTACAGAGGAGATTGTGAATGAAACTGTTAATGAAGATTCTGTTGATGAGGTGTCTCTCAATGATCCTATTGATAGTACTATCAAAGATTCTATTGATAAATCTACTGTCATTGAATCTAGTAATGAATCCACTATTATCGAATCTGTTAAGGAGGCTACTACCACTGAATCTATTCCTGAATTAACTATCAAAGAGTGTATGACTACTGAACATGTTCATCAGTCCACTCTCAGTGAGTCTGTTGATGAATATGATGTTGATGAGGTGTCTCTCAATGATCCTATTGATGGTATTACTAAAGATTCTATTGATGAATCTCTCACTAAGCCTATTGATAGTACTGTTCATGAATCTATTGATGAGTCTGTTACCACTGAACATGTCGATGAATCTATTATCAAAGAATCAGTTGATGAGGTATCTATCAAAGAGTGTGTTCCTACTGAACCTGTTGACAAGCTTACTCTTACTAAACCTATGAATGAACCCACTATCAACGAGTCTGTTGATGAGGTAACGCCAAATGAACCTATTGACGATACTATCAAAGATTCTATTAATGAGCTCACTACCAAAGAATCTGCTGATGAATATGCTGTTGATGAAGTATCACTCCAAGAGTCTGTTAATGAGTATGATATTCATGAAGTATCACTCAATGAATCTGTTAATGAATGTGACATTGATAAAGCATCTCTCCATAATCCCGTTGATAATACTTTCCATGAGTCTGTTACCATTGAACCTGTCGATGAATCTATTATCAAAGAATCTGTTGGGGTATCTATCAAAGGGTGTGTTCCTACTGAACCTGTTGATGAGGTGCCCTCCAATGAACCTATCGGTGAAGTAACTATTACTGAGCCTGTTGATAGCATACCTCGTAAAGAATCTGATGAATGTGATGTTGATGAAATGTGGCTCAGTGAATCTATTAATTACACAGTTGAATCGGTTACTATCAGGGAGTTTGTGAATGAACCCACTATTAGTGAAATTGCAGATAGAACTGATACATGTAAGGTCCATGAAGTCGAAAATAGGGATATGAATCCCATTGGTGATGAGATTGGAAAGAAGGCTATTACTGAATCTACCTATGAATCTGTCATAGACAGTATGGTCTATGAATCTGGGATCAATGAAGGGACTGTAGCTGATTCTGTAAGTGATTCAGCTGTTAATGAAGCCTTTGACGAAATTATCCATGAATCTGCCAATGGCTCAGATGTGGATGAAGTTCTGGATGAAATTGTTAATGGAGAAGCTAAATCGACTATTAGCGAACCTACTCCTAATTCAGAGGTAAGTGACTCTGTGAATGACAAATCAATCAGTGAGTTAGTCACCGATGGGGCTATGAAAGAAGCAATTCACAATGATACTAGTAAGGCTATTTTTGAAGAAACTGTCAGTGAATCTATTGGTGATTCGGAAGTTGATGAAGTGTAAGAATTGCAAAATCGCGGGGAAGAGACTATACCCTTTTGAGTCTCAAAACTAACCCTGTTATATTTTGTTATCTTTGTTACTGAAATAGTTTGATTTATGCTGTACTTAGCTTATGACCGTTTATAACTCTTATGTTGTCAGCAAACATACATTATTTCATTTTCCGATTCATCTTGGCTTTATTCTTTTCCATAGAAAAATCGAATGACTAATACTTTCTGTTCTTACTAGACACAGAAATCTCAAAGTGACAATGAATTCTCTTTGTATTGTATATGGTAACTACTATTATCTAGGGATAGATAATATGTTGATTGCATTTATTACTATTTCAACAACACAAGACACATTAGCATGGGGAAACCATTCTTAGCAGATTAGTTTAAAGATTTGCTGCTATAACCTCTTCATCACTGATTTGTTTCCCCTCAAAGACAAGTAACGAAAAGGATAGAAAGGACTCCATGGTACTACAATTATCTGCATAATGCCAATTATCCACATTGAGTTCATTCAGTTTCTAGTGTACTATCCAACCAATACCATGACCCTCCTTTGGGAAGGGTATTACACTTCCTGTTATATGTGTCCAATATGTTGAATATAAGATCGGTGGGAAAACGACAAATAGTATTATTGATTCACGTTTTTCATTTTACCATTCATCCAGAATATGTGTTACACATTTTGCTGAGTAGATGTCATCATTCCTCAGACTTGAAGAGATATTATTGACTGACTTCAGTGTACAGTATCTCACTACTATAGGCAATCTACTAAAAGAGGAAGCTCCTGGAAAGATTTGTTCTCATCACTCCCTGTGATATTATGCTCCAGAAAGAAGCAACCATTTTCGTGTAGTATTACTGACGAGTATGATACATTTACTCCGTATAATACTTAACATCACTTGATGAGAGGCATTACATATTTCATCCCCTATTTGGGAATGTACCCTTCCAACACTGCTGGGGTGCATACTTTATGTCTATAACTCTTTATACGACTCATGTAAACACTCCTACATCCCTGATGAATAGCATCTTCCATACTATTCATCAACAGTACTCTTATTCTATACAGGTATCTACACCCCTTATACCTGTAAACAAATCCATCATATATGGGTTGTTTCACATCCAGTTCCGCGATATTCCTTTATTTGATAAGTCACAAGAGACATAATTAGGAGTACTTTTGTAGTTAGACATTGGCCCCTCCTTTGCAACATATTAAAGCCAAACTCTAAAGAATTGAACGAACGTATGCAGAGAATAAATAAATACAGGTTGTATTATAACTTCTTTTGCAATTCTCTGGGTAGACGCATTTCTTGCCTATCCTTGATGGATATGTAGTACTTTCCCGAAACCAAACTATTTAATATGTGATTACAAGAGAATAGATTATAATTCGATAATTAAAAGACACAGAAGAAAAGCTGAAGTCACTGATTCTCTAGGATTCTGTAATTCAACAATGATCCGTTGATAAACCTGTAGACAGAATCTATGACAAAGCTCTCAGTGATTACATATTGAGTAGTTTCCAATGACTCACTTGTTACCGTAGTAACTGCAGATACCACATTTATGGAAGTATAGTGACATACTTTTCATATTATCCTGTCATCACTCACTCTGTTCACTCCAATTTAGCACCTTACATAACATTAACGCGATAAACGACAAACAATAGGACTGTCTCTCTCATGTAAAACCGCGGTTCTTGTCTAGAAGACAAAGATAGATAATAATCATTCCATTGCATTGGACGATTATTTTATATAATTGCTTTATATTCATATAAGATATCCTGTAAGTAATGGAACGAAAGAACAGTGCTATAGTGAATTGTGATTTGGATACGTGGTTGTAGTATTAGTGAAGTGTCTAGTTTAGACTAACACTTTGTGATCTTTTTGCATATCTCTAACATTACTTTTTAGGTTATAGGTGAATGACGAAACAAGAGGAATTGGAGCATTTAAATCGAATAATTCAGGATAAACTTAGCTTTGAGTGTGTGGAAGACATCTGTAGTCAGGCCTTACCGCATTGTCTAGTTCCCAAGGATGAAAATAAGATCTTATCTTCTCCTTCATCATTGCAATCTGAGTTTGCATCGATTCTACATTCTACGCAACCTTCATTAGTTATTGTTCCAAGTACCTTCTTTTCGTATTGCCAGCAAACTCAACCATATCAGCATGTTTCATCTGAGTCAAAAGAGGAGAATCAACCTTGTTGTAGCTGTGGCGGTAACAACAATTGTTGTGTGTGTCAACATAACACGATTATTCCGAAGAGATACAAGTGTACATTCCATGGTTGCAATTACTCAACAATTCGGAAAAGTGATATGAAGATCCATACTCGAACACATACTGGAGAGAAGCCATACAAGTGTCCGTATGCTGATTGCAAATATGCTGCTGTAACACGAAGTATTCTGGTTATTCATATTCGTACACACACGGGAGAAAAACCTTTGAAATGTCCCTTTCCGAATTGTACTTATTCTTCAGCGAATCATAGCAATCTAAAGGTTCATATGCGTACTCACACAGGAGAGAAGCCATTCAAATGTACCGTTGATGGGTGTTCTTATGCTTCTATCACGTCAAGTGATCTGAAGAAACACATGAAAGTCCATCAGCATAGTCGTACCCTTCGTTGTCCCAACAAGTCATGTAGTTATGAATGTTGTAATGCGAGTACCATGAGGAAACATGAGAAGACACATCGTGCTGAGAAATCGGTATTGGCTGTTATGCCTAAGTGTGGATTTGTACCTGTGCATTATAATATGTTGAAAACGAATATAGAGAAGAGTGATGTAAATTCGGCTTAATGTCTTTTTGTTACCAAACAGAGATTCTTTGCTTGTGAAACTTCTTTTCTGTCACCATGCCCAAGGTAACAATTACTATCTTACTGAGATACTCAATAGACCCTAGGAGTCAGCATCAAGTTACTGAGTAAAGCTGGAACTGGGTATACCCTCTATGAGTTTGGTAATATCACAGATTCTTTTATACAACGAAAAAGAATCCAATGAACACTCCAAACAAATTGAAGTTGATTAAGGTAGCTTTTTGGTTGTGTTACATTGTAACGTAGTAGTATGACCCTATTGTACGGAAGCATGTTGTATTTGAAGAAACCAAATCAATTAAGAAGTAAGGGTTCCATCGTTTAGGAAATGCGCAATATTTACCATATATTTGTTGTTATTTACAATCAAGAAACACTATAGCTATAAGACGAGAATCGACATTCAATAGAAGGAGTTTTTGAAGGAATTCCAGATTCTGCGTCTGAAGATAAGGATTCAAGGTTGACGATCTACATATAGTCATAATCAGTATATGGTATACTCCATTCTTCAATATTCCAGCATTTTCCAATGCTCTATGAAGACATTGAGCTGACACACGGATATGAAGCAGCCAATGATTTTCTGCTTCTTCGAGATACTCGGTCAACTAACATTTAGTCACTAAGATCAGTTCCCTACCTTTTCGACAACAGAAACGTTACAATGGAAAATGAGCTTCCAGATCACTGATTTTGGACTGTATTCAAGTACCCTTTAACTGAAACATAGATCGTACACCTACTGTAAAGCTCGGAGAGATACATAAATGTTGAGAGAATGAACACAGCGCAGAATATACACAATGGTACGATTCTAAGATTAACAACATAGTTTACGAACTACAAGAAGAGATTTATATTGAACGAATAAATGGGAATGGGAAACAAGAAGTTGCTCAACAATACTTAGAAAATGAGTGTGGTTATTTGAAGATGCAACTCGAATAGAGATGATTCGTTTCATTATTTCTAACAGAATTGCATTATCTTGTCCTGCCAAGGAGAGAATCATTTCTTTCATTTTCCTAAATATAACTGAATTCTATGACTATAACGTGAAATCAGGATGGTCATCAGTCATATTGGCAAACGTGTGAAGAAGAGTAGCGCTTAAGCAGATCTTATCCTTTTGGAAAGGTCCAGATGCTGTATCATCAATAGGGGAATATACTCGAGGCGAGCTCATTTTACGACATCTCTCTTGGGATGCTCGCGAGCCATGAGGAATAAAGAGGATACGAATAAGAGACAGAAGGGGTAATAGAGGGCCACCATCAGGTGTAGAGTATTCGATGGTTGAGTCCTGTTCCTGCTCAATCATTTCTTTCTCATTATCACAAACCCTGAATATCAAGTGGAGTCAAGGAGATTACGTTTCATTGTAGAGTTCAAAGGCTTCAATAATCGCCACAGTTACTTGTAGACGAGATGAGGAAGTAGAATCTGGATTATACATGGAATCATCCTTCTCAAAGAGGCAACGGAAAATACGCTGGACAAACACACGAATGAGCTGTGACTAGAGTTGGGAACACATCTTATTTGTACAGTGGTAGATGTCATGAGAATCATAAGTTGACGATAAAACTGCTGAGAAAACCATGACGAATCATGGGTCTTTACAAATGATAAGAGTAACTCCATCAGAACATCATTCTGGTTTTCATTTACTGTTATAGAATGCCAATTTATCTTTTCTAGTGATGGTTGAAGAGAGTTCGTAATCTTCACTATGGGTAAGATAGAGTATTAGACATACAACTATCAGCAGAGATAGTGGACATGAGATTAAGGATACTGTTGGGAACATTCTTCACATACTTATCGTTATCAAGAGCAATCATGCGTATTCGACGGATTGACTCGGCTGTTACAGGGGCTAGAATATAGTCATTGATACTGTTGACAAAGGTTGATGCAAGATAGGTACTACCAATACACCAGACCATCACTTTCATCGCATTGTTCTTGTTGCTGAGCCATTCACTTTCACTCAACACTCGACTCATTGCTACACAGGTTTCTAGCTAATAGTAATGTATCTGAACCAAACTCACATCTGTTCCCTCTTGAAGTGCAATGACAGAGAGGAAAGCGGCGGAATAGGCTGCAAGAATACTGTGACAAGACGACTCCTTTTCGGAACAGCACGATCCGGAGCGATGGTCCATTTCACTAACATACCAGCATATTAGAATGTCATCGAACCACTGAGCTAGTTGTCTTACAGATCCCTGTGTGAGTCCGCTTCGTTGAGTGCCTGTCCGAATAACATGAATTGTTTCATTCTTCTCGTAATGAGTTGCCCAGACCCAGTCACTGTTCCCAGATTTGGGGGCACGTGTTCGGGCAGTAAATTCAAAAACACCACATCGAATGGGGATGATGGAAGCAGAAAAAGAGTGAACACGACCCCGAAGCTCTTTATGAATCTCGGTGCGACGTGCAGGGATTGCATGCCATCGACCAGTTGAACTGTATTTATCACACAAATTCGTCCAAATCTGTGTTTCGATCCCTCGATTGTCAAATACATCGAGTCTAGGTTGTTAATTCTTATATAACACTACTCATAAGGAACCAGTACATCGATCGTCAATGTACACGGTTCACATAGTCGAATACGGTATTCCCTGACAGCATCTCCATTGCTCCGACAATAATGAATGGTTGAATCATCAGAAGCAGTACTGAAACTCCGAATTGAGATTTGGCTGCACGAGATCATACGGCTATTCATGGTGAAAGGAATACGCTTCGATGAAAATACATTATCCATGTTGTGATCTTCTACTGAAACACGAAGACGGAGGATTGACAAGATTGAAATCCGTTCTCCAATATGGTTGGAGGAACAGGGGCTTAGGCGTCGGGTACGGTTTTATCGTAATACTAGGGGAATACCATTTCCTTCGGTTATTATCGTTCTGAGAGATTCTTAGGAATCCCAGTTGTTGTAAATCGAAATGAAGTTTGATCCTCTTTATGGTCATAATGATGGTGTTAACTGTCTTACGTATTGGAATACCATTGCTGCGTCGGGGAGCGACGATCACACAGTTCGACTATGGGACCTTCGGTCAATGAGTTGTATCAATGTTTTGGATGGGTTCTTCAACAAGCGAATTGTCTCAATTTGTCACAATCCACGAATGACACAGCAACTTTTTATTGCCTGTGGTAACCAAGTTATGGAGTTTGATTTGAGAAATTTGTCAACGGTCGTGAGTTCCTATGAACCAGTGGATTTTTTGCATTAAACTTATGTTTTAGGAAGATGACAGTCCATCAACTACAATCAACTGTATGTGTATTGATCCTGAGGGCTATTCTGTTGGAACGTGTAATAGTAATGGGTATTACGTCTCCACCATTAATAATGATTAGTAACATCGATATCTTCAATGTATATACACATGAACCTACTCGAATGATGAACTTTGATCGAACAGTAAACAACATTGCATTTTATCGTCAAGGAAAAAAGTAAACGTTTACATTGACTTTCATCTAGTGTGTCGTTAATGGCTTCAGGTGACCTTACCACGTTATATAATTAGTAAGAATAGAATAAACAAGTAATAACTAGCTCAATGACAGGAGAGAAGCTTCACGAAACTGTTCTTCCTGTTCTACCTGATACGGAAGAAGGCCTGATCGAAGCACCTGTGATTCGAGATATTTGCATAAATTACGATGGTGAGCACTATAGGAGAACTTTAACTATAGAGAATATGACCTATGTTGGTTGTGATGATGGCTCGATTCGTTGTGTGTGCCCTTCAGGAAAAGATATTGCCCTAGATAACTATATTATTTGCAAGCCTCATAGCGATTCTGTTAAGAAGGTGGGATTGAGTAGATGAGGTGATGTACAGATTACAACAGGAAAGAATATGGAGGGATCAAATTTAGTATTTTCTGTTGGTGCAGATAGCAGGATGTCGATTTGCAGCAAAACTGCGAATGGTCGTCGTTTTGATCAACAGTTGCATGTGAAGCTTCGAAATATTCCAAATAGTCTTTGTTTTGTGGATACGTTGACAGATAATGCAGTGTTAAGTTGCTCAAATAGTAATTATCTCTTGATGATTTCAGAGATTGCATACATTGTTTTTTGCAACTAACAAGAATAATAAGGAGGTCGATACATATTATGTTGACTGAACGTGTTGGCTTGTCTTTGATCAAATCCATTGACACCTCGTTGATCTAACGAATTGGGTCCACGTTGTTCAAAAGGACTAGTACCTCGTTGTTCAAAGGCATTAGGAGTTCGTTGTTCAAAGGCATTAGGAGCTCGTTGGTCAAAAGGATTGGCTCCTCGCTGTTCATAGGGACTGAGACCTCTCTGGTCATAGACACTTCGTTGAGAAGGATATCCATTGAACTGCCCAGAAACAGGTTGTTGAGGACCCCGATATCCCATAGGCATCTCCCGTATACCTCGATTCATTCTCATTCTATTTCTCACTCAACTCCATCTCTCTCACCCATACTCATTCATCTGTTGAGCATGCATTCGTTCTATTTGACGTTGACGTAGCCTCATCTCTCGTTCCTGCTGCTGATACAGCAAAGCTCGTTGTTGCGCACGATCCTTCTCATCAAACATCTAATCATCATTCACTCTCCTTTCCTTCACTTGAAATAAATCAGGAGGAGTGTCTCGTCGTATTTGATTGAAATAGTAATTAGGGACATAATGAGGCTGCATCCCACCTCCTACACGACTACACATCATACCATTCGCTCATATGAACCCCATAGCAATACGTGGGTCACGTATCAAACGAGGATCGATCTCATTATAACGCTGATATTCATTGGGCATAATCCTGCGGCCTCCATATCCATAATCCATCTGCTCAGGAGGTAAGGACTCCAGTGGAGACTCAAAGTATGGATTTCTTGGTTCTGGTGATCAACATTACCAACAAATAATACCTCGTAGAGACTCTGCCAGGTTACTATTCATTCTCTGAGAGAAGTCTGACATGGGTCGTGAGAAGTCCTGTGGATAACGAGATAGACTAGCTTGTTCGAATGCTGGAACATGAGACTCTGGAGTAGGACTTGTCTGTTTGCTCCCTTTCTGTGCTTGATTCATCAGCTCTTGCTCCAGTGTATTTCCATCCACCAATTTAGTCTGAGTCTCGCTCACCACTTCACCAGGGATCTGAATCTGTCCTTCTGTCTCTGGCTCTATGATTCCTTCGATTAAATCCTCTGTGGTTGAACGTGGGGTCGGTTCTTCTCTATAACTCAATAATGCTCCTCATTCAGACTCTGCTGGAGGGGGCGAGAGAGAGGCTTCACCTTCAGGGAGTGACAACATGTCCAGAAGTGATTGACCTGATGCATTGGCCTCCAGCTTCTGTAGGTCCTGCTCCACTTCAGCACGTTCACGCTCAATACACTCTCTAGACTGAAGCAGTTTCTTCTCCAAAAAGGCACTTCGCCCTGCTTCAAGTATGTTGCTATCTTTCTATTTCTCATTATTTAAACCAATAACCACATCCAGAGAAAAGTCTTCAGTAGTTGGCATATCCCAACAATTCTCATCAAGCTTCTCCTCTTCAACAACTTCTGAGTTCACTTTTACAATTCTAAATCCTAGAAATGAAATAATCTTTACTTCTTGTTGTAAATGGTATAATGCAAAGGACACTCAGAATCATCCTTCATTAACTCACCAAAATGAATAATCCCAGCAAGACTCTATTCATTATGCATCTCAAAGATCCCCACATAAACCAGTTTGTCATTCACAACAGTAACACTCCTATCCTCGTCAGTAAACGATTCTAAAAAACGCTTTCTTGCTTCACGTACTGCTTCCAAAGAGGACGGTTCATCGACAACAGCTTGAAGGGTTATTGCATTACCGCTATTATCGTATCGATTTGAATTTGCTCTGTTAACATAATTTCCGCTATTTCTTTGCTGATAACCATTACGATTACCGTTATTATCAACTATACATATTTCATCTTTAAACAACTCTACATTGTCTCCAATTAGCACTTTCTGGATTTCCACCAGATCGGCTATTCTGGTAACGCTGTCGATTCTGATTACCACTATAACGATGGTTTGAGTTGTGTGACTGATTAGAGTGCGACATAAAATAGCTTTTATCATTGTTATTATCCCCATTTCGACGACTTGATTGTCGATTCGAAGAAACTCTATTATACTACCCATAATAGTAAGGAAGAAAAAGTACTCTTTCCATATAAAGGGACTGGGGCGAAACTATACTATGATTGATTATGAATGAGGAAGGTGGGAGAAAAAGGAATATATCAATTTTAATTGAGTGGAAAGACCCCTTTCACAAAGTCTATGGCTAGATCCAGAGAAAGTGAACGAACTGCAAAAGAGCAGTCTAACTGAATTATGATGAATGCATATGAGTAATACCAATGTATCTACAACGATGACACAAAGATAATCATAGAGTTATCATTACTTTGTTCTCAAGCATTTAGAATAACTTATCGTAATCAAAACAAGTAATCAAATCCGATTTTTCTCACATGGATATTTCTTCACGATAGAGACCCCGTAAATACTCTTTTGGTTACTCATACAACGAAGTCTGGTCCATTTTCAATCCAACCATCTAATACCTGGTCAGTACTAAAGTGAACCATTGCATAAGTGTCCAGTGATTCAGTTCATTTAGTTCAAAGGATCATGTGCCGCGGAAGAACCCGCGCTTTCTTTATCTAAGGCACCTACTTTTCATTTGAATAACTAGGTGTTTTTCATCACCATTGCTGATCGAATCATGTCTCCAAGTAAGAAGGATGCCGTAGGTGTCTTCTGATGGTTGAGATATTTTTTAATAGAATGGCAAGGAGAAGACAAAGAGAGCGAAGAAGGTTGTTGATCCCGATAAGCCCAAGAGACCTCTGTCTCCCTACTTTCGTTATGTGAACGACAAGCGTGTTGAGACCAAGAATGATAATCCAGGTATGTAGTGTTATCTGTACTTCTTTTTCTTACTCCTTATGTAGCCCTCAAGCTTACTGAAGTAACGAAGTTACTTGCTGACAAATGGAAGGAGCTTGATGATGATGAAAAGGCAGTACGATATTTGATTGGACTCTTATGGGATTAGCCTTATATAAAAGCCTATGAGGAGGAGAAAGTGGAGTTTGACAAAAAGATGGCAGAGTATAAGTCAACTCATCCTTCAGAAAAGGACCCTGATAGACCAAAGAAACCTTTGACCGCATATATGCTCTTTACTAACTCAAAACGTGCAGAAATAAAGGCAGCTCACCCTGGTAGGTAATAGTTGATCGTATCATTTCAAGACTATTCTATTACTGAGATTTCAAAGGAGATTGGTAAGTTATGGAAAGAAGTGAATGAAGAAGAAAAGGAGGTAGGTCTCTTGATGTGATGTTATTTAAGGATCTCGAGAAACAGTACAGGGATGCAAAAGTGAAGTATGATGAGGAGATGAAAGTTTACTATGAAAAGCATCCTGAGAAGATGAACGAGAAGAAAGAGAAGGTGCCCAAGAAGACGAGGGAATCTAAGGCTGCAAAGAAAGAAATTGTTGAGAAATCGGAATCCGAAAGCGAGAAACAAGAATCTGATAATCTTTTCGATGAAGAAACTGACTAAGCTGTAACTGTTACTATCGTGATGTTTCTTAAGATTCATTGTATTCTTTAGAATCATACTAGTTTACCATTATATATATGTTTATTACCACAGTATCTTCTTATTGACAGTATCCTAAAGGGAATGGATATATATCTAATACACTAATGAAATACAGCACACATGATTATTCCCATTATAAAACATTAGCATTCAATGAAATCCCTGGAGCACTCTACCTATCCGGTAAGTGGTCTCTCATGGTTTCTTAGTTCTGAAAACAATGATTCTTCTTTCTATGTAACATCAAGTTATCGGTGTTCCGAAACGAACCAATTTGATGTAAGTACCACTTATGGAAATGGAAATTGTAGATATATCAATGGGATTCACAAACCAGGAAAAGCAATCACCTATTGACACATGAATTAGCCATTCCTCCAACAAAGGTAGCTCCAGCGATATTTGATGACGATATTCTTATATACTCTGATCTTGATGTGAGTCTTGTTCACTTGGCACACGATAAGAAGCTGATTAAATCAACTACTGTTCTTTCTACACCTGTTGGATTTTAATATTCCTGTCATTTAAAGGAGGGCAGCCATTCTTATCCCATTTCCTCGTTCACCTGTTGCGAGGTCACCTCGCCAAAATTGTATTCATGTTGTATAGATGGTAATGTATTTATATGGGACGTTGAAGTAGTGAATTGTTGTTCTGTGTACTTTTAGAAGCAAGTAGTGGAACAGACTCTATCTACAAAGAGTAATATATGTTACGATATTGATATTTGCTCGAAAGAACCAAACATCTTTGTAACTGTTGGATCGAGTGGGGCTCTACTCATTCACGATAGACGGTAAGTGAGTTTATATGAATTAAAATTAGCGAACGATCTAAGTGTAATCGGCCTGCATTGAAGACCGAGGGAGAAAATCCACTTCTTCGTGTAATGTGGAATCCAAATGATAATAATTATATTGCCGCGTTCGCTGTTGAAGACAGTCATGTATTTGCACTTGATGTTCGCTATCTTTTTAATGATACAATGGTATTTAAAGAGCACTCGTCATATGTCAATATGATCCGTTGGTCTCCTTATTATAGCAATTCCATTTTTTCTTGTGATGTATCTGGAACAGTACTATTTATTGTTAATGAATAACATATAGTGTTTGGTTTGGTCTGTTGAAAAAGGTGAGCAGAAGAACCAGATGTATTCATATAATGTGTGTTATTCCGAACCTACTCTCCATTTGTTTATCCCCCACCCTTTTTCATTCAATGCTGCTGTAGTTGTTGGTGATACATGGAAGATTGTTCCGATTAGGTTAAATCCCTGAGTGATTAAGTCATTTGTACCTCTGTCACCTTTTCCTTTATTCAAACAAACAATACATAATTCCGCAATCCTCAGGTTTATGATATCACTCACTAAGCAGTGGTATCAAAGTCCATGATCACATCATCAAGAGCCAGGTTCTGTCCAG
>JANPWN010000694.1:0-25621 GCA_027406425.1 Blastocystis sp. subtype 8
TTGCTTTGTCGAGAAATGCGTTTGATGAACGTGGCATGCCTGAGAGTATGGAGAGTGTAGTGAAGAAATAGAGGTGTTTGTTTAAAAGTCAAAGTGGAAATATCACGGGAATATGACGTATTGTGGGGGACGAAGGAATCGTAGGAATCCGTGAAGACAAAGAGTCAAGTTCACATAAAACAATGGTAAGAGATATTATTCCTGAAAATCCTTTTGATTCAAGTGTGAACAGGAAGCTGAAGTAATATGTAGAGATTTTATCCACCTGGGAAACAGTGAATAGTTGGGGATGGGGCAAGTTTGTAGGTTTGGAGTGCTTGCATGAAGTGATAGATTCCGTTGGATGAGTGTTTTGAGAAGTTCAATGTACCTGAAGGATCTAAACTTGAAGACCGTATCCGTAACAACTTTATCTACTATCGAACGAACTATTTGGCTTTGTATGGGTTATTATTGTTAATTGCTTCGTATGTATCTCTTGAAGGATATGAATTGATAGCTTTTCCTCACCTCTCTTTGCAGTTGCTGATCTTCTTGTTGTAGTCGCTTGGTTGTAAGTGTTGGGAGGAGGGTTGATTCGCAGACTTCCCTTTGTTCTTGTTCCTCATCCTTTTATGATGGGAGAGTATCGAGTCACTCCTTCGTGTATTGTTGCAGCAGAGGTGTTGTTCACAGTATTTGCTGTTGGCAATTCGTGGGTCTTCTTCACCTTCCTTCTTTTTCATTTGATTTTTATTCTTTGTAGACTTGATTGAATGAACTAAATGATAGTAATGGGTTTACACTTGGTCTTACGTAATGACAGTATAAGATCACGGGTCAAAGTGACTTTGAATGAACGTTTGAAGGAGAAGATTCATTGAATGTGAATGTTTGTAACAAACAGAGGAAGAGCGACGATCGAACTGACACTTCCAGCAAACATCATTCTGTTTAAAGTTGGGCGCACCACACTACACTTCATAAACTTTTAAATCTCTAACAGAACCACATTTCCAGTCTTTATCGAGTGCATTTACCACTTCATCTGTATTTACGTTGGTTTCTTTGGCCACCTTCGGCTTCTTTTCGTCTAAAATAGTCCGTAAGCTCAATCTACGTATTATTACATGACAGCATATCAACTCATTAAGCTCCTTCCATTCCGTAATAATCGAAACACCACACACACCTTTATCAATATCAACATGAATACAAATGTCACCATCACGCAAACAGACTGGATTCTTGGAAGAATCAATCATTGGTGTAATTGCCTTAAGAAAAGCATCTCGATCAAAAGTATTGTTGTTACGCCGTTTGATTTCGCAAAACCACTATTCATTATACAATTCACATAAAGCAACCGTCTTTCCTTTCCTTTCATCTGTAAATACATTCTTAATTGCATTTTTGACTACTGCAACAACATCCTCCATATGAGCATAACATGAATACTCAATGGGAATAATCCGAGCTGCAAATCGAGCTGAAGATACTCCTGTTTCTTTGATCTTCTTGAATATATATTTTACTGCTTCTACTGGACTGATAGTTTCATCAAGAATACGAATGAATGTAATTCCTTTCATTCCCTACATTGTGAGTCTAATTAGATTCCATAACCAGATCAATTCGAGAAAACTGCGAAGAATGCTTCTTCTTGCTTAATTCTTCTAATTCCTTATCCAAACTATCGTTTACAGATTCTTCAGTTCCTTTTATGTATTCAATATACTATCTGATTAGCATCCTCCTTCAAGACTACATCTTCTAATAAACGATATATTTCTGTAGCCGCATTCCCTTCACGGTTTCGATCGCATGTTACGAATACTCCTTTACATCCATGACCGAAGATGGTTGTAGGATTGTTTTCATTCTAAGCATAACATGATAGCAGAGGTGAATTACGGATGAATTGATCTTTCGACGTTTGCTCTCCATAAATTTGGAAACAACTGACAGTATACCAACATTTTCATAACAAACAAACGGTCTAGAATACAATCACTTCGTTAAATCTTTAGCCTCCGTTCTTGCAGCGTACATAATCAAGGAATACCACCAAGTTCACATCAAAGGATATACTCAGAAGTAAGTCCTCATCAACATCTAGCTTTGATAAATGAATATATCGAATCACTGACCCTCGAAGGAAACAGTTAGACATGGGAATCTACTCATTTATTACCCTTCCTTTCTCTCTACAAGATGTGGGTATCTCTCTTTATTCACGACTTCAACATTTCCTAGCTTGATGTTTAAAAATGGATCCACAGAGTCAATTGTTCAAAATGAAGATTCCTAAGAATTGGCAACGACTTTAAGGATATGTTCCACGAAGCTGAACATCATTCTTGAGTTCCACAGTCACAACAGCATGTCGCTCCCGGAGTACGTTGAAAAGAGATAGAAAGATCTATTCCATTATTTTAACTCAATATTTACAACCATTTGTGTTCAGTAAGAATTAAGTGAGTGTAGGGATGGGTCGCCATTATTATTCTCGATCTCGATCACGATCAAATTCTTATTCGAAAGATGAATTTGGACGGGATCGAATAAGTCATGTGTTGTTTGCAATTTCCCTTTATGGTTAGTCACATCCTCGTCATTCAAGTACATCGAGAACTCCTTACCACTCTAAAGAACGATCCTTCCATAAGTAGTTAATTTTATGTTTTAGAGTGATACTAGTAGAAGAAGTGATAAAGAAACAAGGGATCATTCAAGAGACCATGGTGTTTCTGTGGATCAAAGTAGACGTGAGGTTGGAATGATTAGTAGCTATTATCATAGAGAAGACCACCACCGGTAATTGATGTGAATGAGTAGAGGGAATAGAATACATGACATCTAGCATCAAACCAATCATTGAACGGGAAAAGGAGTTGCAGTTAGCTCAGAAGCTTCTTGGGATGCGAATTCGTATTCAAAGTGGTCGAGAGAAGCCAATTGACCGTCTAATGAAGAATATCCTTTTGTTGGATGTAAGCAGTTGAAAGTAACAATTTAATGATAGGAAATCAACAGGCCTGTCAATGCATTTGATAACACTGTTCTCAGTAGTAACATACCTGCAGAAGAAGAGGCCGTTGAAGATATCATCGACCAACTCTCAGTTGAAGAATCACAAGCACTGTTAGCGGATTTAGATGAAGTGATGTGCCTACCAGAAATGGAACCGTTTTTGACTTATTTGTCTGTATGTATTAGACCTTGTAGATGATCGTTAGGCAATGCGTGCTGTTGTAATTGAGCATGTAGGTGGAGATGAAGATCAGTCGGTTGCAGTTCATGCATCTGTTGTTGTACAATCTGCATACTGATTTTCATTCCATAGGAAGATGTAAAAAACCTAATTGAAGGAAAATCGGAATCAGAGATTAAACAGTTGCAAACAGATATCGAAACACAATTAGCTGAAGGTGAAGGAATGGATGTCGATTATTGGGGAGCAGTGCTTGCATTTCTACGTGTTGCATCCTTTAAACTCGTCTTGAAGCGAGAACAAGCTCGCTTTATGAAAGGACGTGATATTGAAGTAATGGTTCGAAAGGTCCATGAGTACTAGAAACAGCGACGTTTGGAGGAAGAGCGAAAGCGTCAAGAGGCATCGATTCAATGGACCTTATATTCGGAAGTGGATGCAGAAGAAGGAACGTTTTCACCACCTCCTTTGAGTCGTTCGGATATTCCTCCCAATCTAAAAGTCCTAATTCTGGAGAGTGCTGATGATAGTGAACAGTTACGTGTGGAACGAGAAATGGTGCATCATCGTGAGATGGAGAATCTTACAGTTCGATTACTCAATGAGCGGAGGGGATCTCAACGAATTGATGATGCAACAGGATGGAATGTAGAAACTACTGTAGCGTACTTTTCCTTTATTGTATGTGATAAATAGATATGATTCCTTACGAAAGGAAGTACATGATGATGAATTAGCATTTCAGACTGATATTCAACTTCCTCATCAGCTTTTCTCCTGGCAGCACAAGTACACTCCTCAGAAACCTGTTTTCTTCAACAAGATCAAAATGGGATATGATTGGAATCAGTACAATCAAGTTCATTACGATGCAAAGAATCCTCCACCCAAAGTAATTCAAGGATATCGATTCAATATATTTTATCCCGAACTTGCAGATAAATCGCAACGCCCATCCTTCTCGTTGGAACCTGATAAAAATGACGAGAATTGGTGTACAATCCGATTTCATGCTGGAGCTCCTTATGAAGACGTAGCCTTTCGAGTGGGAGTGTGTGGAAATTGATTGAAGTAGATTGTGAATCGGGCCTGGGATCGAGGTCGGAAGTCGGGCTTCAGGAATGAATTTGAACGTGGAATCCTTCATTTACATTTTGATTTCAAGCAAAATCGGTACAAATTTGCTCAATACGGGTGTTTTTTGGAAACAACTTTATAGTACAGACTAATGGAGATACCGTTGAAATTGACGTCTGAGATAGGTTTCAGGATCATTACTTACTAGAGGGTAAACAAACAATAAAACCGCTTACTGGTACAGTTTGGGTTTACTATGGTTGACGAACACACTCGATTGGAATGTCTCTATGCATCATGAACATCACCTGCTAGCTTACAAAATGCGATGTACTCCGTGAAGTACAATGATTGAAGCTTAATGGGTCGGAACAAGGGAAGGAATCGAGTGAAATGTCTGAGTAGTTCATCAAAAGAATGAAGAGAAAAGTGCCGCCATATTGTTTCCCACCACTTTTGACTTAGCGGTTTTGTATATCCCTCATAAATGAAGTCAATGGGGTGTCGTATATATCATATTTGAATATAGGAGATATTGAGGAGATGATGGGGATAGATGTGTTATTGTGAAGAACTGGTAGTAGTTTTGAGCTATAATCTATAAATCGAATACAATACGTGAAAGTCACATTCATGGAAGTGGCTCATGTTTGCACTACTTTAACGATGAAATGAGTATCAGAAATCCACCATAAACCATTCATTATCCATAAAAGGGGATTATCTTCGTTACGATTGACAGCATTACAATTCATGACTGATCAATTTCTATTCGATTGCTTTGTTCAATGTACTCCAAAGAAACCGTTTGAGATGGAAGAAGAGTGTATCGACAATTGGAATCGAAAGCAGCCTCCAATTGTCGATATTCTGGTAATTACAGAGAAGAATATCGATGTTTGAGTCAATTGAAAGTGATGATGAATAGCTTCTTCCAGGTGACTATTTAGTGGTGATGAACCAAGACAATCCATCGGGATTAATCCAAATCAACTCCAAAACACGAGGATTCTTATGTGTAAAAAGGTGTGATTGAGTCAATGTGATCATATTCAGAGCCTTTGGACGTGGATCTGTTCATTCCTTACAGTTCTTTACCAAATCTCAAGTGAAGAATGAGGATACTAAGGGCTTCAGCATGATCACCCAATATCCGGATTGCTCTATTGTTTCCTTTACTGATTCTCATTCTAGCGAACCTATCTATTTAGGGTAGTGGCTGTTCGTTAAGTTTCCCAATAGAATGAGTCTCTCTTCCCCAGATGATTCATCACTATCATCAATTCTTCTTTTATCCTCATCTGCTGATCCCTTCGATTATCCTGATTACTCTCCCGTTCCTTCGTGCACTTCCTCGAAGCCATCAGTCAATATTCTTATCAAATCTCAATCTCATCTACATCGCTATCAGCTCTTTCGAGTCATTCCGACTCCTGCTTTCTCAGTCCATTCATCTCAACACTCGATTCCTCCTTCTGTTGAGAATTTGGTGTTCCAAGAGGGAATACCGATTCGAATTGTTCGTTCACAGGAAGCAAAAGAACTGGAGTCCTCTGTAACATTCAACTCCTTTGTTGTGTACTGTGTTACAGGAACAATGGTAAGTGTGATTCTTACTCGTAACTCAGTTATATGGATATTCTCTTCTATATTGGCAACGAGCATCAGAGAGGGAGAAACAGGTGTGTTTAGATTTAATGGAGTCTATTGTGGAAAAGCAGGAGATGAGTATGGTAAGATGAAGAATATAACCATAGATGAACGGATTCGCACTGGATTTGAAGCATCCATCAAAAACTATGCGAAGTCAGATTGTGTCCTCTTCTTTCAGTCTTCATTATCTCTTATTACCTCCCTTCCTTACTCAAAATCTATTAATCGCTTACTACTGTATTTCCTCATCCCTTTCGTTATTCCCAGGTCAATTTACGATGCAGCATTCACGACTCATTCACCTATTGAATCCTTTCAACTCATTGGAGGCCAAGCAAGACTCAAAGAGGCATCACAACTCCAGCAACTCACTAAGGAAGTGATATTGAGACGAATCGTATCGAATATCATTCATTGTACTCCTCTTCCTGAACTTGGCGATACTGTTATGATAACAGTGGATGAAGTTGGTATTCATATATGCTTATTTTGATATAGATTCGATCAAAGTGTATCGTCATTATTCTCGAGGATTCCCTGTCTATAATGATAATATTGCTCCTCTCTTCCTTCTCCTTTCTCCTTCTCATATTCTTACACTTCTCCAGATTGCTCTTCTTGAGAGTAAGATTATTATTCATTCATCCTATCCCTCCCTCATATCAAATGTCACACATACTCTTAGAAGATTATTATTCCCATGGAAATATGCTGGTTCCTTCATTCCTCTGCTTCCTTCATCAATGCTTCTTGCTGTCCAAGTTCCCGGTAGCTTCATAATTGGAATTGAAACGGTGATTTGAGTGATGGATCGGTGAAGAGTAGAAATGGTTGGCAAGTTGCCAGATTCCTCGTGATGTAGTCCTTATTGACCTGGATTCAGATCGTATACTAACAGAATCTCATCACTCTCTTCCTCCATTGCTTCCTGATTGTAAGAACTGAGAGGTGAATGAGAGTAAGATATGACTCACATCCCTATGAAGGTGATTCATTCGATTGAAGATTCCTTGCGAAAGACATACAAGGAGATTAATTGGAAACAAATGTGGAATCGTCCAGACCCCAACCATCATCTTCCTAAATTGACTCGAAAAGAAGGTATTCAACTATTCACAAGTATTCTAGATCTGTACAGTGGTATTGTTGATGGCTATGAACATTTGTTAATGATTCGAGAAGAAGGTGACTATACTGGATGTACCTTGAATCAAATGTTTCGTGTGAATGATTTCATTGGAAGCAAGAATCGAATGATGCAGGGATTTCTGAATCAATTCGTATACACTCAGGTAAGAAATAGGGATATGAATGAAGTTGAGATGTTTTCAAACTTCATTAGCAGTCGAATTGACTTATTGTCTTCTACTCATTCTCAGTCCTTTGATTTCCCTATCATCTTCTTTGATCGGTATTTAACGATGATTCAACGGCCTTTTCAAGATCGCTTTAGTCATCTCCAACGAGTATTGTATCAAAAGAGTAATCGAGTCATTCTTCTTGCTATCTCGTCACTCGGTGATGAAGGAGGTGAGAGTATAATGAAAGAACCTTCCATTTCAATGGAAAATGAAATAATAGAACAAATGGAACAGGATGAACAAAGAAGGATTTGTGAGAGTGTTTTGACAAATTGGATGAAATTGGTAAATGAAAAATGGAGGGAACTTGGTATATTTGGATCTAACGTTCTTAATTATATTCAATCATTACCAGTCAGTGAGTCACTGAAAATAGACCTGATGAAGATTGGAGAGAAATGTTTTGTTTGTGAGCGAGTGAGGAGCTGTAGATCGATGACGGCTGATTGCTATTGTAATCAGTGTGAGTCATCAATTGAAGTAGTTGTGAATTGGGATTCCTTCACATGCCCTTATTGTGGAACAAGAGTTACTCCTAAATTGATTATCGTGAATGGTATTCGAAGAGAAGAAGTGGAAGAGATACAATTATTAACACCAAAGGAGGTAAATGAGATTTCACAAGAAGGAAACAAGATTCTAAAAGAAATCATTGATGAGCCGGAAGAGAAGAATGAATCAGATTCAGTATTCTATTCATCATTATTCTTAACTTCTCTCTTCCTTCCATTTCCAGTCTTTTCTCGATTGGATGTTGTGAATACGGCAATTGATATCCTCCCAACATCTATCCTTTCCAGTCTATTTCAGTTAGAAGCAATTGTTGAAGACTGTGGAGATACATATGAGTTTTTCCGAGGCTATATTGGAGATAGCTTACTCCGATTAAGAGGGGTGAATGTTGAGAAGGACACTTCGGCATCAAGTGAACTAAGCAACTGGAATGAATTGATTGAGAATGTATCTGTCGCCTTACTGACAATGTCTCCAAACAGGGAGCGAGAGTAATACATAGGAGTAAATAATAATTAGATTACTGAATGTTACTTGTGATGTGATCGGGATTATGAAAGAAATCATTACCTATGTAAATAGTGATGATTTATTGAATGCATGTAAAGTATATCTATTCTGTCGTGGAGGTCAAGTCCATGTTGGTTTTGAAAAGTAAGAAAGATGGACTGATTATGACAAGATCGCTGTTTGAATCATTACGAACAATTCGATTCCTGAATGTGATGGATGTAACCAATATAAAAGAGTTGATGAATCAATTTGATATGAATTACATAAACACTTGTCAAGTGAGTTTATGATCTGTATCTGATTGTAGAATCTACAACCTCCAGCCTCTCTCTACTTTAAGATGATTGATTTACCATCAACATTCTCATAAAGTGTTTGATACAAACATAATCAACTCAAAATACAAACCAGTTGAAAAGTAAATGGAGGCTGATTTACACAAAGAACACCACACATGATTTCTCCACACTTATAGTCAGAAGCACGGATGGAATCAATCCGCGCCTCTGTGATATCGATCCGAATGATTCCGGATCCATCGCTGAATAAAAACCATTGTCTCTCTTCATCCATTTGTACGATACTTCCCGTGAGAATCCCATAAACGAATTGTCCAACACGGAGAGACTGAAACTGTGTGATCTGGATGATTCGATGAAAAATAAGATCTGAATAGCTCGAACAGTTCAGATAATGAATGAAACCATCTCTAGAGATTATCCTATCTCCCTTCACACACTCTCCTTTCATACGACCCAGAGAAGTGATTGGATCTCGATTCTTGCGTCGAATCCACTGGAGTGTGAGATTTGATGCCAATGTGTTCAGTGTGATGTTTATTTGATAACTATTAATCTCTTGACTATTAAATGGCTCTTGAAGATCATCAGAAAAATAACCCGGATTTTGGGTACTGTTGGGAATATGAATGAGATAGGAGGAAAGTGCCTAGAATTGAGTGAATAAGAAGAAATGGACAGTAGTTTGAATGTAATAGTGATGATCATCCACTATAACCACTGAACAGTTTGTGAGAAGGAGAATATGCCCTATGTGAATGGAATCAAGTAAATGCTTTTGACTATTCACATATCTGAAAATGAGTAAGAAAATAAAGAATTACAGTTTGATAATGATGTGTTTGTTGGAAGTGTCATCGATGGCATGTACCCATCGAAATGCATTCCACTCTTGATTTACAAATTCTCGATATTCATGTGTGATTGATGTTACACACACCAACAACAAACAAGATGAAACGGAAGGAAGCTGATCGATCGAGCGTAAAGCAGAAATGTAGTCAACTAGATAAGTGTTACTATTCGCTATGAATAAGAGTTATGGATAGGTATATACACTGCATAATCTGAACATCATGGATATCTCCCTGTCCTGAAACTATATACTCTGCAGTTGGTTCACAGTCATCAGAAGACTGTGAAGATATTTGAAGAAACTTCGTTGTATCCAGAATGGCCGTTGCAGCAGGAATCTGGTAATTGGTAATGAGAATCACATCCTGAATGTGAAAATTTTCTTCCATACTTACACCGACTCGTAAGTTATAGTAATATCCAAGAACACGTTCATGGTAGAAAGAGACCTGAATTATTCGATTTCCATCATAGAGTTGAATTGAAAAACTATTGAAAAGAACGATTTGAAAATAATACGTCAGTGGATAAGCGAAATTAGGGAAATTCAATGAGTAATCTGATATCGTGGATTTTGCTACAATAACCCCTTGAATAGAGGGGGTGAGTACTGACTGAGATGTTTCCATACATGGATAACAAAGGAATCGACGTTGTTTTTTCCAGAAGAAGTCTCGCTTATCAAAGGAATTTGAATCATAGAGTGGCGGGAGATAGGACATGATTGGAGGCAATTGAAAGAGAACAGGGAGAATTAGTTCCGGATGGTTCCTTTGAACTAGATGAAATGATATCAGAAAACCTACGCTTGGTTAAAAGACTTGATGACTCATCAATTACAATAACTCTCGGAATGAACCGGATTTGGACTTGTTGATGCCTGATGGTACAGTGAATGAATTGGATTTCTCGGAAATACACAATGCAACCAACATGGACTTCGCCAGAGAAAATAGAATCATCTGATTCAAATCTGACGATGAAGGGGGAAAAATCCATGTCATCCATGAGATCCAATTCCCATACAAATAAGTTTTGTAGACTAAGATCTCCAAAGAGTTGAAGAGCAATAGTACTGATCGGCTTCTTTCGTACCTTTGAGACGATACGTGTGAAGGATCCCGTAATTGTTTTAGTTTCATCTGTTAATGGTACAGTTGTCATCAGAAGGGAAATCGTGAAGAGTGATATAGATGATCGAGATGGAGGGAAATCGAACAAACAAAGAAAATGAACGTAAAGAGAGCAAAGTTAATTATTGAGGGTATATGTATATCTATACTCAAGAAAAAGCACCACACCTACCCGCACTTCAAACATTTATAGAATACAGTTGAACCCTCATCTACACTACGAAGTTGGACAGTATAGAAAGACATTTGGGGATTCTTACAACGAGGACACTCTTCATCCACCTAGACTCCTAACTAACAAGGTTCATAATTACCATTGCGCGTGTAGGTCCAACTTGAACATCTTCCTTTTGTTGTAACTCTCGAAGCCAGTGCTATAATGTAAGTAAAATATACATAGATGCCTACAGGAACTGGCTTTGGTCTACTAAATGTAACAATGGTGTTATTACTTAGATCTAAATATAATTGTTCCATTTCAATAATTCACCAGACAAATGACACGTCCAATGGCAAATACCGCATTCGATATTACCAGACTCTGGAATATCCAAGATGGAACCACAGACTCTGCAGAATTCGACGTTATTGACTCGAATACTCTTTTTCTCAAAGTTCTCCACGAATTTGGACATTGTAGCGACTGGATTTGCGGGTTTGAGGAGAATGACAAAAGTACAGGTGATTTCAGAAATCATCCAAAATAACGGCAGATTTTCATTCATCTATCCCAAAATACCTCTTCTTTTTAGCAGTTAAGTCAAAATATTCCCGATTTTCTTGTGTTCACATAATCGTCTATTCTGACCTTTGCAGAGGATGTTGGCGAAATTTGAAACTAAAAGCTCGCGTGTGAAGGGAATTGCCTTCCATCCGATGAGACCATGGATCCTTTGTTCTCTGCATGATGGTTCTATTCAGCTCTGGGATTATCGAGTGGGTAATTTACTTACTACGTTCAAGGAGCATACTGGTCCTGTACGAAGTGTTGATTTTCACTCAACACAACCTCTTTTCGTTTCAGGAGGAGATGACTACAAGATTCGCGTTTGGAACTATAACAGTGAGCGCTCTCTGTATACACTAATGGGCCACAAGGACTATATTCGTACTGTTCAGTTTCATGGCGAGAATCCGTGGATAGTGAGTTGTTCGGATGATCAAACGATTCGCATTTGGAATTGGCAGAGTCGTGAGTGTATTGCAATTCTTACAGGACACAATCACTACGTGATGTCGGCGTTATTTCATCCAACTGAGGATTTAATTGTCAGCGCTTCTCTGGATCAAACAATTCGTGTGTGGGACATTTCTGGTTTGAAGAAGAAAGGTAAAACCATGGGGGGTGTTCCAGGGAGTGTGATGGGTCGTCTGGGTATTGAATCCGTTGGAACAGTGAAGTTTGTCCTTGAGGGACATGAGCGAGGTGTGAATTGGGCGAGCTTTCATCCTGATCTTCCTTTAATCGTTTCGGGCTCTGATGATCGGATGATTAAGATTTGGCGTACGAATGAGTCAAAGGCGTGGGAAGTGGATACTCTTCGAGGCCATACCCACAATGTAAGTTGTGTTTTGTTCCATCCACATGATGACTTGATTCTAAGCAATTCTGAGGATCATAGTATAAAGGTTTGGGACAGTACAAAGCGCATTTGTGTTCAAACTTTCTTGCGAACTCGTGATCGTTTCTGGATCATGGCAGCTCATAAGACCCAAAATTTGATCGCTGCAGGACATGACTCTGGAGCAGTTGTGTTCAAATTGCGTCGGGAGAGAATTCCTTGTGCGATGGCGTCTTCCTTATGTTTCTACTTGAAGGACCATTCATATCGTGTTAAAGAGATTGACGGAGAGAAGCGAGATCTTATATTGATGCAGGTTTCACGAGGTCCTGCTTCCATGCTTGATTTCCCGCGGGAAATGCAGTACAATAATTATTGTTGTTCTGAGCACATGATTCTGACAACAAGTCCAGCAGAACAAGGAATGTATGAATTGTTACGAATTCCCACCAACATTCTGGAATCCAAAAGTCAGCCGATTTCTATCACTGGAACAGCAATGGGGGCTTGTTTTCTATCTCGTAATAAATTTATTACACTTGAGAATCATGACACTTTGTTTATCCGTAATTCCGAAAATATTGTACATTCTTGTAATTCAATATTTATAACTAGGTTACCAAACGAGTTGTGATTCCTGTGGGAGGATGTAGTCGGATCTTCAGTGGAGGTCGAAGTGGTCGAGTGTTACTATTAAGTGGTGATGAATTGATGATGCTTGATGTTGATTCAGGAACTATTCTTGGAAGTTGTGTAGTGAATGATATTAAACGATGTGTGTGGAATGAGGAAGGAACCCGAGTGGCTGTAGTGAGTAGGCAATTGCTGATGGTGCTGACGAGTGAACTCAAGACTGTGAGTGTGATGAATGAGCGTTTACGCGTGAAGGATTGTGTGTGGGATAAACGAGGTGTACTCTTGTATACAACATTAAATCAGTTGAAATACCTATTACCATCCGGGGCTGTGGGAGTAGTGAGAAGTCTCCGTGAACCAGTATATGTGACAAATGTGAGAGGAGTCAATGTCTTGGGATTCAGTCGTGAAGGGAAGTGTGTGAGTGTTCGCATCAATGCTACTGAGTATTTATTAAAAGTACCCTTTTAATGCCTGATTTACACTTAGTATTATTTAGAAAGTCAGCAGTATCGTGAAGCAATTCATCTAATTCGCACTACTCATGTCGATAGTCAAGCATTGTTGGGCTATTTACAACAAAATGGGTATCAGGATATTGCTCTCCATTTTGTCACGGAGCCAAGAGCTCGATTTAATCTCGCCATCCAATCAGGCAATTTAGATGTCGGAATGATCTGATGATTTGAGACATAGATAGCACTAGAATGTGCCTCTCAACTTGATTCTCCTGAGATATGGAATATTTTGGCTCAAGAGGCACTTCGTCAGGGTAGTCACGAGATGGTTGAAATGGCCTACCAGCGAACTCATGCCTTTGATCGACTTTCATTTTTGTATGTTATTACTGGGAATATTCCCAAGTTACAGAAAATGTTGCGGATTGCGGAATTGCGACAAGATGTGATGGCGCAATTCCATACAGCCCTATTTTTGGGTGATGTCGAAACACGAATTCGTGTCCTCGAAGAAGTGGGCCAAATATCTCTAGCATATTTGACAGCGGCAACCAACGGTCTTACTGAGATAGCTAGTGAATTGCGAAATCGATTATTGGAAGCAGATTTGATTGTTCCTCCAGTAAATCCTTTCGCCTCTCTTCTCATGCCTCCTGTGAGTGTCTCCACGTGTACTAATTGGCCATTGTTGGAGTTACCTCGATCCAGATTTGATAAGTTGATGCAGGAAGAAGTCGAAACTCCTATTCCCACTTTAGATGAGGTCTTTGATCGTGAAGAGAAAGTTGAATCAGATGAGGTTCCTGAAGATCACGAAATTGTGACGGAAGTACATGAGTTAGAAGTAAGTGATGAGGATGGGAATGCCTGGTCGGAGGATCTAGATCTTGATTCAGATTCGGATATTGTAATGGATGATACTCCTCATGAGAGTATTCAACCAGGAGTATCCATTACTTCCACTTGGTCTCAATCTCCTCTGGCTCACGATACTGCCGCTGCTGGCGATGTGGATGGAGCCTGTCGTCTACTCAATCGCCAATTGGGAGTAGTTCATGTGAAGGCTCTTACGAGAGAGTTAAAATCTCTTTATTTATCAGTACAAGCTACAGCTATGGGATATCCTGGAATGCCTCTATTGAATGTGCCTCTCTTGCGAAGTATATCACCTTCTCTTCCATATAGTGGATCATGTTTATCAAGAATCACTGAACAGATGAAACGAGTATTGAAGAGTTTCCAAGGTGCTCGTTTTGAAGAGTGTGAAGTGAATGCGCGAAAGTTACTTCAACAGATTCCATTATGTGTATTCCAGAATAAGGAAGAAGAATCGGAAATTCGGGGTTATGTCGAATTGGCACGAGAATACATATTGGCGGCAAAGCTGGATCAAGCGAAGAAACACGGGGATGATGCACATTTGTTGGAGTGTGTGTGTCTGATGGCTGACTGTCGTCTCCAGAGTTCTCATCAGCTCTTGGTTTTGCATTCTGCTATGGTGGCTACATATAAACACGGGAATTACATTGATGCAGCAGGCTTTGCTCGGCGTGTTTTGGGTCACAGTGATATTTCTGCTCCGAAGAATGCAAATCTAGAAACAAAAGCTCGAAAAGTGTTAGCAAAGAGCGAGAAGGAAGGTCGAAATGCTATCACTACAGCATATGTGGGTGAACGAAATCAGTGGATGGATAGTGAAGATCTGACCGTGATGGACAAAACAGAGAATCGTGTGAAGTGTCCTTATTGTGCCGCTGTGTATCGAGGAGAGAAGAAGGGAAAGGTGTGTTGTGTGTGTGATCTGTCAAAGATTGGGGAAGATACGTTAGGACTGGTTTGTGTATATTCGAAGTAGTGTGTTTGTTTTACTCTATTTGTTGTTGGAGAAACCCTTTTCGTGATTCGATCGTTGTTCTATTTTCTCTTTCTAATTTCATCACTTACTCAACAGTAATTCTCTAGAGGTGACTACAAGTGTATCAACAAGATGAGCGAAGGAAAAATCACTGGATTCCGAGCATTGATGAAACAGCGGCGGAAGGAAAAGGAGAAGGATGAGTCAATCACAGTAAAGCCAGTAATTAAGGAAGTTTCCTTGGCATGTATTTATCATCAGCTAAAGGATGATATATAGCTATTGATGAACGAATTCAGCAGTTAGAAAAGCAGTTAAATGATTCAGATGGAGATGGGTTTGTGGATGTGGATTCTGACTCTTCTTCTCAAGACGAAGTAGTAAAGCAGTCCGAATCCCAACGAGAACAGGAATTGCTTAGTAAAATGAAAAATGCTGTTCAAGAGGAGACGATTGTTCTGGGAACGAATGAAGCCTATTGTGAACTGTGCAGACTGAAGTTGTCAGGTGATGTAGAGATTTCCGTAGTGTTGAAAGTATTCTTTCATGATTAGACCCATATTGAATCGACTGGACATTTGGTTCGTTTGAAAGTAGTGTTCAAGAATGATCTATACATTTCTTCACATAGTCCAAATACTTGTACAACATGTGGGGTGTATTTTGATAGTCCGGAATCATTGTAGAAAATGGACAGGGATATGATTATAGGATGAAGCACCGTGACTTCCGTGGTCACGTTAATAATGCTAAATTGAAGAAGCGAGTGTGTTCTTGCACCTTATGTAACAAACAGTTTACAAGTGGCCAGCAACTTGCAGAACATGTACAATTGGATTAGATTGTTAATTGTAGTTGAAAGGAAAAGCCCATCGGGAGAAACTACAGTATGTGACAGAGAAGCAAGCGAAATTCAAACGAATGAAGGGAAGAAACTTCGATAATAGAGAGAATAAGCGGAGAAAGTGATTCTTGTTTGTTAGTCAATTGATAAGTTGTCATTCTTCTTATGAGTAAAAGTGCAGTAGTAAAGAAGTTGAACATTTTGTGCCTTCATGGTTATTTTCAAGATGCTTCTATCATGAAAGAACGAACACCTGCTCTTCATCGGAAGTTGAAATCTATTGCTCAGTTTTGTTTCTCTTTTCTCTTTATACATCACTAGTAGACTATCTGGATGGTCCAATTACAGTGAATTCGATGGAGGGGTTTGATCCTTCCTTAGGAACAGAGTATGATATTGTTATCGAGTTTATGTCTAGAAAGGTTGGGAAAGCATGGTGGATTCAGGATAAAACAACAGGACGGTATCCTCAATTTGAGTCAACGGTGGATTATGTTCTGGAGTGTTACAAAGAACATGGTCCATTTGATGGTATTCTTGGTTTCTCTCAAGGAGCTGGGTTGGGTTTATTCTTGGTTGCTTTGCAAGAGAAGGGAGATATTGCTACGGACTTCAAGTTTGTAATCAGTTATAGCGGTTTTTATCCATCCGATGTTACACTTCAGGTATGAGTAGATTCTTGAATCTCACGAGCAGAAACTCCTGGATAACCGATCCATAAGTGTTTCTACTCTTCACTTTATTGGAAAGGAGGATGATAAAGTAGATCCGAAAAGTAGTGAGTGAGAATGCATTTGATGGGTATAATTGATTAGGAAAGTAGCCAAATGTTTTTTGGATCCAATCGTGCATTATCACGATGGAGGTCACTTTATTCCTCAGAATGGTGAGATTAAGGAAAAGATCTACCAATTCTTGTTACCTTTCGTGGATTCATATGTTTGTGAGATGACTATTTAATAGGAATAAAAGAATGCTCCATGAGGGGATCGAACCCTCGACCATCGCGACATAAGCACGACGCTCTACCGACTGAGCTAACGGAGCTCAATTCATTTTCTAGGAATTTCCCTTTAATCCTAATGTCTCGGAATCAACTCTTCAGATATGCAATCATAGTGGGGACAATGAATGAAAACAGACCTAAAGAAAACAGAAAACGTCCTGCAAGCGTTTTCCCTTCGATTTGGGTTGATCTGTAGAAGATTAGTAAAACTCGGTTATGCTTTGAATGGGTGAAGAAGGGATCTTGTCAATATGGGGACAAGTGCCGTTACGTCCATGGAGAGTGGTGATGTGTGGTGATTGTGAGGATTAGTATATCTGAAGCACTGGATATTGGTGATAGGATTGGACGAAATCGGGAAAATCAGATATTTTTGCGAGAACAGAGCACCATCCGTCAGTCGTTAAAGAATCGTGAAGATGTTCAGCATGTCTTTAGTGAAGTCCATTTGGATTCATTTAAGCTCTCCAAGAGTTGTATGATTGATCGATACTACACACAACTCTTTGCAGCTGACACAGGAAATCGTATAGGCAACGATGTGTATGCTTATTTTCCTTTCTTTATCTCTAGGTCTATTTGCATGCATTCCAACACTATTTGTATCGTAGGACTGGCTTTTGGGCACGATATTCTTGTTAAAGGGAAGCAGTGCGTTCGTGTTGTCTTTGGAGTTCATTCTCTTTCTGTTGTTAAGGAGTAGAAAGGCAAGGATCATCGTCAGTTATTAGATAATGAAGTTCAGGGAAAGCGCAAAAAGGGAGGTATTTGGGTTGAAGAAGGTACAGTATTATGTGAAATCACATGTGATGATGGATCTGTATACAGCATCTGCGCGTAGGATGGCGTGAGGTCTGAATGAATTTTAGTTGCCTTCGTGGTCGTCTTTTAGAAGTTAATTCTCGTCTTTTAGAGGAACCGTGGTTGCTGAATCAGAAGGTAAGGAAGGAGTGAATAGGTGATATCTAGCCCCGAACAGATGGGTTTATTGCTTTGTTCATTCCGAAAGTGACTGATGTAATGAACATTCAGAAATCGCTTCTTACTGCACCAGAATACATCCGTTTCTTTAAAGAGCGACAAGTTGTTTAGTTTGTTTGTTCACATTCATCTTGTCAACTGTTATCATGTATCTTTTTGATGATGCTTCGGATTCTGGAAGGAAGAAGAAAGGTGTAAAACGAAAGGGAAGCAAGAATAGCACTTCGACCAAGATGAATTGTGTTCGTGCTTCTGATAGACCTTGGTATGTAGGACCAGAGAAAGACAATCTACGATATACTTGGGCATCGAAAGCGTACATTCTGAACTGGGTACTAACGAGAATAGTCATGAACTGAAGGAGCGAATTAGTGTTCAAAAGGTTCTCTTTTACAAGATATTCAAATCGGTAGAGCATTCCATTCCTCTGAGTGGGAGGGAGGTTTGTGTATGTTCATATATTAATGTATAGAGGATTGCTTTTCAAATAATTTTGAATGGAATCAGGGAGGATGTATTTGTTCGAGATGATGTTCGTGCTTTTCTCCAATTCTTTCCGCATTTGGATGATGGTGTAGCTCCAAAGTCCCCTACGGATGGGACGGAAGAACGAGTTGTTGAGGGGGTTCCGAATCGTCGAAAACAATATTTTGAAGCTGAAATTCAGCTCCTTTTATCCACAGTTCCTACCCAAAAGAATCAGTGTGAGGTCACTTTTCGATTCCATTTTTACTTGTAGTTATTCTATTTTGATGAGCACAAAATGATTCCCCATTTGATGATGTTTCCATCTGATTCCATTCTCGTAATCCATTTTCATAAGTGCATTCGTTTTATGAAAGACTATTGTATTCAGCGAGTGAGTCTATCCACAATGAATGAATTAATTAATGCAGATAATGAGCCTTATGCTCAGAATCATCATCTTGGAGCCTATTCTACACGTTGTTATGAGACTATTTCAGACTATATTCCTCACGAATCACTCGATCCGGAGGAGATTTCGTCTGTATGGAAGAAGATGGCTAATCCAAGAGAGGGAGTTGGATGTGAGTGTGGGGAAGGAGAAAGGGCTGAGTTAGATAATGTAACATGGAAGTTTAAATCATCATGCCCCTGTGCGGCATCTAATCGAGCATGTGATGAAAAGTGTCGATGTAGTGTAGGCACCACAAATGTCACAACATCATGTCACTGTCACAATCAACTCTCAGATGTATCATCTCTTCAATTGGATCGAGATTTACAGATGGTGGATTGTTGGGGTATTGATTGTTATTCTCGGACTCTTATTCAATTATTATTATCTCATTTTAATATCAGTCTCAACACAATAGAGTATTTCCTTCAGCGATGTCTTCTTCCTATAATCTCTCTTGTTCCTGCATCCTATGCTTCAGACATGCGGTATGTATATTGAATTATCTCATATTCTCTGTTCTTTTGCCTCATTTTCACTCTTTCATCATTTCACTCTTCACATTCACTGTCACACTCCAATTCCATTTACTCCACTTTCTCATTCACTCTTGTCTTTCATTCTTATATACTCATATTTCCTAGTAATGCATTCATTTTACTCATTCTCCGGAATTCATTCACGGAGGTATGTATTCTCTTACTTCAAGCTGTATCATTTAGTGCACATTCTAATCGTTAGTATTTGCTTGTGGGTCCAGAGCACTTCCGAATTCATCCTAAAGGAAAAGGAGTTCAATGCATAAAAAAAGGAGGCATTCCTGCCAATTCCATTATTTGTAAGTATTTGGGTGAAGTGTATCCCCCATGGCTCTGGTTTGAAAAACAAGATTTGTTGAAAATGAAACTACGTGAATTGGAGATGGAACACAATCTCCCTGAATTCTATAATATTGTTCTGGAGAGACCTTCTTCCTCTCCTGGAGGATATGATGTATTGTTTATCGACCCCATTTTTCGCGGCAATTTCGGCAGTCGGTTGAGCCACAGTTGCGACCCTAATTGCGCAACAACCACAATTACGGTGAATGGCCATTTAGCCATTGTGCTGTTTGAGTATAGAGAATATATGATGAGTAGAGTGACCGTACGAGAGATTACTTATGGCGAAGAATTAACATTTGATTACAGTTGTGTGAGCGAATCTCAGGAAGAATTCGAGAAGGCGACGTGTCTCTGTGGGTCCTTGCGTTGTCGAGGCTCCTTTGTTTATTATGCTGATGGACACAGCTTCACTCAGGTAATCACCAAACATAATGGATTTTTACGAAGGACCAGTGCACTGGTTGATGCGTGCTGTTTACCTGTCACATCTGATGACTATGAATATCTTCACAATCATGGCATTAAGAATTCTATGCTCTGTGATTCTCCTCAATGGTTGATTAAATGGTGTGTATTAGTCCTACACTATCTTGAATATGAAGTTGTAACATTACCATCAGAGATTGTCAATCTAACAGATGCCAAAAATAGACGACTTTTTGATGATCTCAAAGCTGCAGAAGTGAGTAAATCTGTGAGTAATTAGGAGTAGATGGAGAGTAAAGGAGTATTTACCTCTCGACTCCAGAATCTTGCCATCACCGTTGATAAGGTCAAACACTTCCTGAAGAAACAGAAACCGGAAATGGCACAAACGAACCCAATTTATATTTGGAACGACGAAGAAATTCTTGACTTTTTATGGTTCTCCAGAAATAGCATTGTTCGGAGAATTGTGGAAACGGGTCTTCCTGCGTGTTCGGATGATCTGAGTAAACAGATCTTTATTCAAATGCGCATTGAACTTAATCGCAATGCTTTCTACCGAATTCACCGTTCTGAAATTCGATCCAAAATAGATGAATGTATGAAATTGATAGAGTCATTGATATTTAGTTATCCAACAGCTATATGAAATCGGAAAAACCAATCGCAGCCACATTGCTGCTGCTGATTGTCTTCTGTTGTATCGAAACACGAAAACATTCTTTACCTATGCTGAATATGATGTTGTAAAAGGAGATTTTATCGGTATTCATTCCTACGACATTCCGTGTTCTTGTGCGGAGACTTACAAACTAAGAGAAGGAAAAAAAATGACTGTCGATCACTCGATTCCAGAACCTGAAATAGTATCTCATCCACAGACAGCTCAACAAGATCTGTGGGTTGGGAATTATATTGAAAAAACCGCGGAAGAGAAACGTTGGGAATTACTCAGTCAGGAAGAGCAATTGACTGAAGCAAATCGGATATTATCATTAACCCAAAAGAACTATCATAGTAGCTATATTTGGGGGCAGTTAGTGTATTGGTATAAGCAAACTGTGACCGATCCGTGTATAAAGTATGTTATGAATATTATTTTGAATTTATAGTCTATCTGGAGATCGTAGAGGCTGCTTACGTCTTCCCGATCCTGAGTCCTGCTATTCTACAAATGTGAGATAATTTTGGAATTACTGATTCATAGCGTGCTCAGCTAACATATACAGAGAAAGAGAGAGGGAAAATGATTCATCGGTTCCTATCGAATCCCTCTCAACCTTGGCCAATAACAACGCATTGGACATATAAAAATTCGTGGGTTGTATTTGGTTCTCCAATGTTTGATGCCATTCGAGGTGATTTCAAGAGCTTGGAGGTAGCTGTTCGAACTAAAGATAAGTAGTAGAATGTTGTTAATGAAATGAAATTGCATCCATTCGTTGAAGTCCCTTTAAAAGAAGAAGAAGGTAGGAATGGGAGATGGAATGGAGTGTAGAAAAGAGTTTGCGGTTATTGAAAGAAACACGATATCCTGATTTTCCTTGATTTTATGTGTTTGTTGAGAGAACTGGGGCATTTTCACAATTCTTCTTCATAAATCCAATGTCGGCTCGTGCTACAATGCGAACAGCTAGAGCTTTCTCTCAGTCAATCCGAATGGCCCAGAGACTAGTGTAGTGGAGATGGGACACTGTATGATTTTGTAGGCGGAAACCAGAATCATTCAAGTTTTCTCCTCAAATGAAACTGAAATCAGTGATGAAAACGGGCCAGATGGAGATGTTGAGCAAGAAGATGGCTTCTTTTCCAAAATATGCAAAAATGAACAAACAAGAAGTGGTAAAATTGACTGGGAATAAATTGTAGCTTCAACGAATCCAAATTGCTGCTATGACTGTGCTATTGACTACTTCTTCTTCCATTCTATTGAATCTTGCTGAGATTTTGTCAGCTACACTGGGTTCTGATGAGGATGACGAGGGATCAAGCTCGTAGTGATATGAACATAGAATGTAATGATAGAGGTGTAAGGCGTCGTAAGGGACAATAATAGTTAATCTAATTCATATTCTCTGGGATTCCAGTTTTGTTGTAAATCAAACAGTTTTGCTCATTTCTCATATCTAAACCAAGGGTGTTCCAAACAATCAGCAGCAGTCAATCGATCTTCTACAAATGAAATCCACTCCACAGAGCAAACCAGGTATAAAACACAGCATTTTCAGCAATAAATCTTCAATCAAATCAGCTTCTTCTGCATCGACACCACTCTTTGTCAGTCGCGATGCAATCTTGTGTGGTGAGAAAGTCTTCCTATATTTCAACTGTCCCTATTTATCACTATGTTCATTATTCATCACATCACTTCGAGTAAACTGAACACTTCTAGTACCTCGTTTCAATAATGTGATTGGAATTCTCCCAATCACTTCTTCAAATAAAGCTAATTGTTCCAAGTCACGTGAGACCTCACCGTGTTCTCTGGGTTGAAACAAGAAATCCCCTGTTAACATCTCAAAGATCACACAAGCTGTCGACCAGATATCTGCTGAATAGGAATATGGTGTGTGTAATAATGTTTCTGGACAGCGATACTGACGTGTTTGAATGTCCTTCGTAAACTGTTTATCATGGAAACAGGAATTCCCCAGATCCACAATTTTGCAACCAATCACATCATCTGAATTTCAAAAGTATTTTATATCCTTACTGGGACCAAAATAGTCACGAATTCGACGATCATCACTTAATTCTCGATTCAACATTGCTGTTGTCGGCCACATCGCTAATCGTACTGAAAGGGGTAAAAGAGTTACATCCTCACGCACTAAACATCAAAAGCTCTTTCCATACTCACAATTCGGTACATATACTCCCGCGGGGAATCCATTCAATTCACGGAAGATGGCTGTAGCTGGAGGGAGAAACTCCCGCGAAAGATTGGATATTAAAGTATGCTCATAAGCAGATAACGCATACATGGATTTTGGAATATGAATAGCATAAAATCCAGGAATTCTAGTTTCCAGAATAGCTACAACTAAGAGGCAGAAAATAGAATGACAGAAAACATCACGAACTCGTCGACCATCAAATCGAAGGGACCAAAGAATGTAGTTATTTTTGTCTTCTAGAATAAGAGTAAAAGAGAGTATAATACGAATTGCATGATCATTCATTAAAATGTGTCTAAGTGTGTGCAGTCGTGTGTGACGGTCTATTCCATGACCTCTTAACTGAAACAGATTAATCGAATCAGAAGAGGACGATTTGAAGGAGAAAGTCCATTCACTGTATTCATCGCCTATGGAGGTGAGAAAATGCGTAAAATATGTGATTGAATGAATGATGGAATTTGGATGAAATAAAAGTTGATATGGGTTGAATGGGTAAATGACATCACAAACCTACTCTTTTCATCTCCAAATCCATGTCTCGGTCCAAAAGCCTTCTCCACAGCATCCAATGGACACAAAATATACATTTTTATATAGAAACAGTCCTCTGGGTAGATCCATTCTGCCTTCGTTAATTCTGTATTTGTTAATTCTTCTATCCTTTCAGCAGTGTCATTCTCTTCTTCACTAAAGTTGAAACGGAAGAATCCCCATAATGTTGGAATTCCCGTGGAACTCAATCCTTTCTTGATTTTCATCCGAACTTTCTTCATCTTCGCTTTTAATGCTTTTCTTTCCGCAGCACTCAAATTCACATCATCACACTGCTGCTTTAATAACTGAATTTCGGAATTCCCATTAATCTGTTCCTGAACCAAATCAAACATCGTTTTGGTTGGTGCTGGAGGATCAAATAAAGGAGATTTCAACAGAATATTCTCTGGTTTGATATCGGTATGAATGATCCCACACTTATGAAGAAATGAAAGACCAGAAAGCATCTACGAATAATGAAAAAACAGAAATATAGAACATCATGGACGAGGGTTCGAACAATTGGAGTGGGAATGCCTTTATAGTTATAATGCTTAATTAAGTCTAGAACACTCCCTCCAAGTCGTTCATAAACAAAACACATATGAATTCCATTTGGACCATTATACAAGAAATGATCAACCAATTCAACCACATTTATCACAGCATCTGGATCTTTTGATTTTGTTAAATTCACCTGATTCATTACTTCCGTGAACAAACGAAGTTCATCTTGCGCTGCTTCCATATACGATGTAGCACTCTTTTGAATCTTGAGTGCATAGAGTTTATCCGTTGTCAAATCACGAGCAAGCCATACAGTAGAATACTGACCCCATCCCATTTTACATAGAACTTTGTATTTCTCTGCAAAAACTTCGCCAATCTGTACATTACGATATAGTTGGAATCCAATTACCTCCACTGGATGATACCCTCCAATACGATAGTCCTTTTGATCTTCTTCATCTGCGTCAGAGAAACTATCACTTGACTCACTATCAAGCATGATGGACTTGGGCTCTAAAAAGAAAACAAATTCAAATATCACTACTTGGTGGCCCAAACTTTTTTCCCTGCTTACCACTAAGCTTGTTACGATTCACTAAAGATAACCAACGCTCCTAAAAGACAAATACCCAAAGGCATGAAACTAAAAACAAATTACCAACTAAAGGAATAAAAGAAGACTGTGGACTTCTAGTAACGAAACTAGTATGTAAGAATCACAGTCTAAGAAGAATGTAAGGAATTGTGAGTGGCGCAATATGGTGGCGTAAAGAGCGCATTGTCGATTCCCCGCGATGAGAGTCGGTTTGTCACTCATTTTTTGAAAGGAGGGAAAAGGGAGTTGTAAGTTGCATAGTTATCATCAAATAGTCTCACAGTTTAATGGGTTGGGTTAACACCATCCACTACTAGTGGTTGTAATCAGTTCCTATGAATTGGTTATTGAAAAGCCGAGATTGAAGCAATTCTGATGATAACTTGCATTTATGAGTGACTTGTGATCAATGGAGATGTCTCCCCTTCACCAAACACTCATCGTTATTAGATCATTAAACTTCCAGTTTCATCTATTAATGTATTCACTGTTTCATAATAGGATCCACTTATTCTTCCTTCAAACCTTGATTATCAAAAGTCATCGACCTTCTGTTATCACTGAATGTACACTCGAATCGGGATCTTCTTTGATCAAACAAATAGATTGTCTCTTTTGACATACTAAACTCACATTGAATGCTGAGTTCTAGGAAGTGTGATATTTCTACATACTATGATGCGATTAGCATACTTCACTCTTGATTCTTTCACTTATCCTATCCCTTCATCAAATCCATTAACTATTCCTTCTATATCTGTTTCCAACAGTCGAGATTCTCTCCATGCTTTTGTAATGTTCATGGGAGTGATGGTCTTTTGGAAAGAGGTATATGAAGTATATAGAAGAGAATATAAGTCCCTTCTTTAAACAATTCAATGAAACTATTCTTGTAAGGGACATACAAGTCTCTA
>JANPWN010000698.1:0-20469 GCA_027406425.1 Blastocystis sp. subtype 8
GATACACAAGTTCACCCAAAGGGGCATATCCGAAGGGAGGCTGAACAGTTTTGTATTTGTCAACAAATGACTCGTCAAGTTTAAAACACAGGTCGCAACTCATAATCCAGGACTCTATAAAGCCATTAGTATGAATTCAAACAGAACTCTTGCACATTTATACAAACTTATCCTACCTATGAGTAGATATGTATGAAACAATTTCTGATGTTCGCGGCTTTATTGGCGGGACCTGAATAGCGCGGTATAATAGGAGTGGTTCGTATAGAGTAAAATACAGTATAAATCAAGTGATTATTATGAAACCGGGATTACTGTGGACTATGCTATCAATAGCTAATTTGAGGTCTGATTGTTGTAGTGAAACAAAATGAGTATCGGAGCAAGGACATTGGAGATTAGGATTGATGTGACTGTCAACTATTCCTATTATTTCCGAATGACTGTTTGTGTGACTATAAATGGGCATATAAATCAATTGAAATCAATACCACTTTAATCTGGTTTAGAGTTGTTTTTCCTTTCGCTTCCTTCGTTGTATTTTAATTTTGCTTGTAGACAAATATAATGGAGGAAAGGGATACTCAGGCAGAGGAATGTCCAGATGTAGTATCGGTGAAAGAATCTGAAGAGAAGCCATCTATATGGTATCAAATAACGCATATGGGTTTGTTGTGGGAAGGTTTTTTTGATCTTTGTAGATTCCTTTCGTCGGAACTTAATTTTATCACTTTGGGGTGGAGGTACTTGAGGATATTCACCTGTGACATCTAGGTTGTGTTGGAGCAGCTACTGGATATGTAGTGTCTGTACTGAAGGGAGCTCGGGTTCAATTGTATATGACATCAATGACGATGACATTTGGCGTGGGAAGTATGGTATTTTATGGCTCCTACCACTATTTGCGGAAGGGGATGGGTGATTCTATCTGGACATGGGCAGTTTCGGGGGCTACAACAGGAATTGTTGGTGGTTTAATGGCAAATCCTCGTTATCTTCCGCTAACAACTCTCTGTTTTACTGGATTAGGTGTTCTAGGATATTTTGTATCTCTCTGTTCATTTCAATGACTTTTAGACATATTTAGCCGGTAATCATTACTATCGTATGAAGAGTCTACGGTTAAAGGAGGAATCGGGCGTGATAACTGAAGAGGAAAGGCAGCAAATGGAAGATATGAAGTTGTTTAAGAAGGAGACTCTTAAGAAGATGGTATCGTTTAAGATTAGCAAGGTTTAGAATGTTTTTATGAGCATTTGAATACAGGAATATGTAAGAGTTCTCTTATTCATCAATACATTTGTCAGAAAACAATTCAAAGTTGCATTTCAAATCCATAAGAATATCCGACCAAGGCTACATACTGATAAAAGAGAGAAACGAGATTCACAATATTGCGATCTGTATCAGTCTTAGGTTCAATAGCATCATTGTACATGAGCATATATAGTTGATTATTCACTCGAACACTATCAGTAATGCGTTGGAGTGCTGCAACGAGATAAATGAGATGTTTCTGAATATAAGCAGTGACAGCAGAATTCTTCAACTCAAATACCTTGGCGTAGAATTGGAGAATGGCAACCGTCATTTCTAAATCGAAATAGGAGACTTTCTCTCCAGTTCTATTAATTACCTCATCCATTGATTTCTACGAAAATAACATATCCATCAACACACGAGAAAGAATTTTCAGTTCCCTTTGTGTCATTCCCGATGTGAGATCAACTCTCATTAAGAGTGTCCTTACCAATAGAGAACACATTATACTCTTAAATGATGTGTGACGCATATCTGTATAGTGTGATAATCGATCTCGAGGACTATACACATTCATTGCCATCAACTCTCGAATCTCTCTCGAATATTGTAATGTGGATAGAGAAAATTGGAAGTCTGTGATTTGAGACACATCCGAAACCACAGGACCACGGATCAATAAAGGTTTACCTGTCTCCGTGAATGAGTTGAAGTGGGCAATCACCGCCAACTCATCGAGAGGATGCATCTCTGGCCATGCTTCCGCGCAATTCTCCAGATAGAAACGGAAAGCTGCGATGAAAAAGGCTAGACTAGAGATCACAATGGACTTCATGTCAAACCTGCACGACTCATCTAGAATATCAATAAAACGAGTCATTAACTGAACGATAGGAGAGTTCACTGTGAGAAGGAAGGATCCATCCGCTTCTTGGTTGTTTCGGAGCTGAACAAACATCACTGTGTGGATCTCAGCCTGAACGATGAGTGAAGTAATGGCTCCAAAAGGCTTCAGCATATAATACGCGTAACGACAGATAGGCACATGAAGAGACTTCAAAGGTATATCATTCAAGAAAAGAGAGAACAGAGTCATTGCTGACTGTTTGGTCTATAGATCAAAATGAGGTAAAGAACGAACACTGGGGAAGCCAGAGAGAACCAGTGAGATTGCAGTGTCGCAACAACACTGAAATCGCCACTGATGGGAATATACGAGTGGATATGCAAGGTAGGGGAATCTTTGACACAATACTATGTATCTAGAATGAAGCTCTATCAGTCTCTTCTACTGGATCATTGAGGCTCCAATCACGGAATAGCTATGTCGAATAACCGTGATAAGTTCTGATTCAGTTGGATCCGGAACCATCACGGGAATTGTTGGATCTAGTGATGAGTCTCCCATCATCCTTTTACCCATGATTGTAAGAAAAGGGATATCCAGTCGATTGATAAATGACATGATTCGAGTTCTACTTGTACTGCGCTTCTGGAATATTCCATTATCGAATACATTTTGTAAAATAGCCAATAAATATCCCATCATTCCATATCTCTACTCATTAGTGATTCGTTCCATAGATACCATGGCTAGGGTAATCTTTTCTGGGGAGGCTTGATAAATGAGACGAAGGAGTTCAAGTGCCAGAAATACCATCGCTTCTATCCTTAAATCCATTTCACTATCTCTACCTTCATCAATAGCTGATTCTTTTGTGAGGATTAGTAAGACAGGACCTTGAATTGCCATGAACAGTCTTTCTCTGATGGGATAATCATATTCGCAAATCACTATAATAATAACACACAATCAGTCCTACTTCTCGCAACCAGATGCACAAACAATTCCTGTTGGATCACGCTGTAGTTCTTTTCATAGCATCCAAAATACTACTCAATCAGTCTTCAATCTTCTTTCCTACTAGAATCAAAGGGAATACCGAATGCCTCCTTACAGCATCCATTGTACTTTCAATAAACTATACTAATAGCAATTCAATACAAAAAACTCTAAGAACCAGATCATAATATTCTCCTTTGAATCGGACCGTTAGAATGAGGGATGCGAGAACTCCGCGATATTTTTGCATGTCCTATTTTGTCAAACTCCTTTTCAAGTCACTACCTCCTGAAATAAATCCAAAGTTGGGTCACAAAACCTCTCTAACAATTCGATCAGGGTTAGGTCATCGCTATTCCGATTTCGAAGTGCCTCAACAACTGAAGCACCAATTTCCTATTCATTATATGAAATAACGAGAATAACTCTGAACTTCTTGAGACAAGCAACGTCTTCCTCTGTTTCAACAGGGATATCGTTATCGCTGCCAAAGAGCTTCAGTTTTAAATCCGCATCATCCATCGTGAAAAAGGTTACGTTGAGGGGATGAAAAAATGCAATAGCCGGGAATCGAACCCGGGCCTGATCCGTGGCAGGGACCTATCTTACCACTTGACTACTATTGCTCCAGTCTTCCCTCTCCCCTCCGTCTTAAAAACAAACAGTACACTTCTTATGCAACTGAACACCCAACTTATGCTTCATAAAAGACCCTGAATCCACTCGGTTCGTTCCCTTTCCATAAAAATGCGATCGTTGGAACTCCAAAATAGAAGGGCTAATCTCCTTTCCAACACGAACACGCGAATCCTTTGCCAGCGAGACCACTTTAAATCCCTTTCTAATTATAATCAACTTTAGCAACAATTTACACTTCTTTTTCAACGCTTTCTGTCAGGTTCTTGCTTTTTGTGGTCAACTGAATGCGTTTACTTTTGGGGACAGTATTATCAGTTGTACTTTCTGCTGAAAGAGCATTCCTAAGCATAACTCATCAAACCATTCAAATACGAGTTTGCAGCCAATAACTCTAGTGTATCTGCATCTAATTGATTTCGTACTTTCACTATGCGCTGCTTTCTCTTTCTCCGCTTTGATCTACAACTCAAGCAGCAAATCGCTCTCTTACTCTACTGCAGCACGTTTCTGCACTTCATAAAGCTCCATTGTTCGACTCTTTAATCCTGACGTACTCACTTCCTCGGGGGCATCATCACTATCCTCCTCGGATGATTCTGAAGTTTTGGCAGGTACGGAGATGGGTTGTTCTTCCTCTGAGTCTTCTTCATCCTCTTCACTATATACTGCCTCTTCCTCTTGTTCAGTAGGTGAAATTACTTCAGCATCATCTCCAAACAGAATTCTCTTTCCCATGGAAGCTATTCGAAGAAGGTGTGTGAAGTAAATGTGGCTTAGTAACTCCCTTTTATTTGCATCTTCCAATATTATTCATTGCATGCATAATGTTTCATCTTTTCCATGTTTTCATTCTTACAATTTGCTTTGCACTCTGCAAATTCCCTTTGAACTTTAGTATTTAGAATTAAATATGGAAGTTGATATGGATATGAACGAGGATGAGGTGGTTCCTACCCCAGTCCCTCAAACACAACAACAATCTGCTGAACAGGCCGCATTGACTCCGAAACATACGATTTATATCCGGAACTTGAATTACAAGATGGAGATGAATGAGATGCGTAAGGCGTTGTACTCTGAGTTTTGTAAATTCGGAACTATCCTAGATATTGTCGTTGGGGTCAAACGATTTGCCATCAAAGGTCAAGCATGGGTGATTTTCGATCGCGTGGAAGATGCAACAGCAGCTCTCCAAGAGATGAATGGTAAGGTTATTCTAAACCGTCCTGTAACCATTGCTTATGCCAAAGTGGAGTCCGATCTGATTCTGAAAAGAGAAGGTCGATTTGTATATGAAAAGCGGACATTTGAATCATATGCTGATAAGTTGGCCAAAGAGGCCGAGGAGGATGCTAGTGGTCGTTTAGCTGCTGTAAGGTAGGACTGAATGAATTCATGTATAGTCTCGCATTCACAACAATCCACCGAGCAATACACTGCTTCTCTTCGATCTTCCTTCAACAATCACAGATGCAGAGTTGTTCCCGATTTTCAAACTGTATACTGGCTATCGTGAGTTACGTATTGTTCCTGGAGGTCGTGGTATTGCTTTTGTGGAGTTCGATTCTGTACGCAATGCAGGCGTATGTTTGAGTGCTATTAAGGGAATGGACCTTCCTTCGGGCGATAGACTCTATGCTTCCTATGCCAAATTGACTGTTTGTTGCAACAAAAGCAGAGAGGGAATAATCTGTCTTTCACATCGTTTCTCCTGCGATATTTATTTCTTGGGTCTCACAGCGCATCCAGCAACAATGCGGGCCTTTCCTCCAGTAGGAGTGCAGAGCAGAGCGTTGCAACTACAACATTACTCTCATACTGTCACAAATCTACTTATCACACACTACAACAGACTGAGCATGACTGAAGACAGTAGTGCTACAAATATCAAAGCCAACAAATAACGCTGTACATGTTGAAGCAACCAGGGCATCTGACATCCATGAAATAGCTGTTAGGAGTCTGAACCAGTCTCTTCAGCTTATGTTTTTGAGCCTCTTCCTCGGCAGAAGGATAACGGAGATCGTTGACCTAATCAACAGTTAGATCCATTGCAAGTCTGCAGAATAATCGCTTCACCCCTACCATATTTAAATGTTCAAAGGAAATAGATTATCCCAGACTAATACTGTTTATGGTGAAAGAATTGAAGAGGTCGTTTTTTCTACCTATTAACAGATTTTTCTACTTCTCATAATAAACAGGTTCTACTAAACGAAACTACGCACTCACTCTCTTCTTTGAACTCTTTTCAGCATTTTTGTTAGCAGGCGCCTCGATGTCCACCTTCAATCCCAACTCCTTTGCTAATGCTACTAAATCCTGTTCCATCTTGATTCCATTTTCACCGTCTGCATAATACTTCACATCCACATCTAATCGTCTATCCCTTCACCACTTTCATAATTCGTTACTTGAAGCCCAGGACATCATGATACAAATGATAGGCAGCATAATTCGTCTCGCGCACATTCAAGGTACATCGTTCCAAATGATAGACCTCGATCATTTTACGTTGTACTTGTCTCATCAACTTTTGTGCCAGACCCAGTCTTCGATAAGAACGACTCACTGCTACTGATGTGATGTTTCCCACTTTTGCATTGTCCTCATCACTATCTTTTCAATCAATCAATAACAATCCATACACTTTCCCCAGCACATATCCCACAATCTCGTCTCGGTCATTAACAGCAACAAATGACAATTCAGGAGATGATAGAATGTGGAAGTAATAATACTTCATCGTATAATTCTCTGGAAGTGACAGCAAATTTTGTGTTTGGATCAAAATAAGATCTTCCGTCTTTAGATGAACAGATTGCAACTAGAGTACCTTAAATTGACGAATAGAAGCCATCAGAAAGAGTTAATATGGTTGATGAGTCCGTCTTTTCGATTCTATTTTGTGCAACACTATTAGAAAGTATTCTATATCTTGTTGCCAACTTTCCCAGAGACATTCGCTGATTCCGCGCCATCCCAGACTGGGCACCCATTTTGCGCCTGCCAACGAGAACTCAAAACAATCGCATTTTGAGATATAACTAGAGCATATTGCATTCAGTGCGATGACAAGCGTGCGTTGGTGCAATTTGTTAAGGTTATTTCTTTGTACCATGTTAGCCTGTTAATCTCTTTACCAAGTTGTTCATTTTTAGATACAGCCAATTCACTATGTCTTAAGAGTGAACAAAAGATACCTGTTACCATTTATGCAATCAGTTCTCTGCCTATGGAAGGACTAACATATCGAATAGGAGATATTGCACTGTCTTCTGATTTTGTGTACTATAATGGAGGAGATGATTTAAATGGGGAATCTGAATTCACTAAGACGGTATGTATTTCTGAAAATGACCAAATGACCTATCGTCTTATTGTGACAAGGTGAGTGACTCGGATGATACTTAATGGGTAGTTTACATCCTGTTCAGGACGATGTTGAGATCGCTGTCTTTTCTGGCTATTCTTGTGAACCATCTGCAATGCGTATTAAAATCAAAGTGCAACATTCTCAGCCTCCAGCTACAATCAAGGGGCAATTTTCAAGTAGGGACTGATTAGGTATTTAATTGCAGTTCCACACGTTGTCTGTTCCAATGGGAGACAATATTCGCTTTTCAAACACAATACAGTTCAAGCGAGTTTGGAATCTGTCTTTGTTTGGGGTTATCTACCAGGAACTGAAATCAAGAAGTTACTCTTGTCAACTCCTCTAAATACAGACAATGTGAGTACAATGATTGATATTTGTATTCCTCACAAACTGGAGAATCTCCAATTCAAGATGAAGTCAGCCACTGGAACTCGTTGGTCTTTTGGATCCTATTTGACGATATTTGATTTCATCTCGAATGTAGCTTTGTTAACCACTTCATTGACGGAACCTGGAGAAATGACTCTTTCTTTTCCAAGTTGATTTTATCCGTTCTGTTCAATTTTAGATCGTGTTGCCACTATTCCACTTCATATTACCGTAAATGTCCCTTCTTATTCGGACCGTGTTCTCATTAGTATTTGGTGTTCTTATGATGAGTATAATACCATGGTGGGTGTTCTCTACAATCCCTTCCCTTACTATCAATATCTCATTCGAACAGTGAATGTTCCTCAGTCCCCCGATGAATATTACACTGTCCACTTCCACAATCTCTATTCAGTTTCACTTCCAACGGCTACTTCTCTCGCTATTCAGGTCAGGGATCGACCAGTTGGGCAGTTCTCCTTTACGGACGAGAAGGAATCAGTGTTCCCTCTGTGTATTTTTTCCCCACTTCTCTCATTCTTAGTGACATCCATCTTCTGTCCTGCAGAAATATTCCGAGATGTGTCATATCCAGTCACCCATATTGATACTGTGTCTGAGGTCCTGTGCGATGATGGTACTGTTGGGTATCGTAGAAGATGTGACTCATGGGGTGTGTGGAAGGATCCTGAGGGTCCGGGTTGTCGCTGTCCACGGGAGGAAGATAGTTCAGGACGTATATGGGAGGCAGCTGTAGGCGGTTCTCTCCAATCACAGACATGCGACATAACAGAGCGAGGAACTGTTCAACGAGCATGTGATGTATTAGGCTCTTGGAAGAATGTACGGAGTCATTGTGTACGTCGTGTGTGCGAAGACACATGGATGAATGGTATCTTCCTGCCCTCTCTTCCAGTGAATACATCACATACCCTCGCTTGTTCTTATGGTCGAGGTGAGTATCAATTTTATTGTACGCCACAAGAAAGATGGGTCTTTATGGGATCCACATGTGACTGTGAGGCTCTGTTGGATGAATATGGGTACCAATGGCCGCCTTCCCCTGCTAATGGGACTCACTCATTACCATGTACAGATGGGTTCAGTGGAGTGGTCCAGCGTCGTTGTGGTATCGATGGTCAATGGGAGACAATCTCCCAACAGTGCACACAAAGGATGTGTCCCACGGTTAAAGAACGATATGTTACCTTTCCTGCGACCATAGTTAATTCAGTCGTCACTATCCCATGTCCTGTTCCCTTCTCAGGGACTATTCAACGTGTTTGTGGATCTAATGAAATATGGGGAAGAGTTTTAGATAATTGTTTGCCTCCAAGTTGTGAAGGGCTTCTCATTGACCGTAATCGACATGGGTGTGTGGTTCTGGATGCTGTTGAACGGAAACAGGAAGAACAGATCCAAGTGACTGTACTTCCTACACCTCCAGGATTAGCTCCTGTGTTCAATGCAACACTTCCTGCCACAGTCTGTGGACTGGAGACGAATGTGCCCTATGAAATTTGGCTTCAACGTTTTTTGGGATCCCATCCTCTAGTGTGTGTATTGGAGAATGTATATAGTAGGCAGCACTGTGAGATTATGAGTGCTCCTGTTATCCGTGAACGGATAGAAGACGATAATGGATTCATGTCTATTCGTGTTCTTGTTGAGGTCCCTTTCTGTTTTGACCAACAGATTCAATCTATACAAGTTCGCATTGAGTGTATTCGTGATTGTTCGGAGGAGAATCCCAAGATTTTATCTCATGCTTGTACAGAAGGGAAGTCGTGTTTACCAGGATCCCTTATTATAATATCATCTTTTAGCAATCTACTTGCTACTAGTACATACAGTATCTCAACACGTGCTGTCCCAGCGAAGACGCTTATTACATCTGTTTCGCAGTGGTCACCCATTGTTACCATTCAACCGATTCAGCAGCTTCTTACAGTTCAGCCTCAAGTCACTGTCATCCCTAAGTCCTCTCACAGTGTGAAACTAGTGTGGTCTCTACCGAATGCTGTGAATTCTATTCCTTTTACCAACTTCATTCTTCATATCTTTGTGAGTTCACCACAAGATCATACTATCGATACTCGTTATCTCACTTATATTGACTCTCAGCCTCTCTGTTCTGGTCAGGAGCTGTGTAGGCGTCGGAGTATTGTGGTGCCAGTGACCGACACAGGTCTTCGTTACGTATATATTCTAGAGACTGAACCCGTATATGCTACTGGGCTTTTGCTACGTAATGGTACTGCAACATATATCGTGCCGGCAGCACCTTCAGTTCGCAGTATCGTTACCAATTTCGATACTTATGTCAATGTGACCTTTTTGGAGGCAAATATGGACTTACTTCTGGAATGCACACTTTTCGATGCTCAGTCTCATCCTCTCACAACATTCACACTGTATGTTGATTACGAAGAGGTGGTTTCTCAGATTATCGGGGATCTAATATCTCTTACTGAGTATTCCCTTCGATGTTCGGTACGTGATGGTTTCAAGACACTTCGGGAGTTTAGTCTGGCTCTTCGTCCAGTTGCTTTGACTCCTATTGTCGTAAGTATTAATATCACTCAATGTACATTCACTCATGTGGAAGCCACACTCAGCGCAAATAAGCAAGGAACATTTTTCTGCATGGCTGCTAATAGTCGCTCACCCACAGCATTAGCTCGGTTAACTCCTGCCATGATTGATAAGGAGGGTTTTAAGAAGGAATATAATGCTCCCCTTCTCCCTTCAAACACCTTGATTCCACTAAATAGCATGTATAGCGAAGACACTTTCTTTGATACCAAAGTGTTTGTGGTGTGTGATTTTGTCACAACTCATGGGAATGGGTTACAAGCGTCTCAGCTATTGAAGGCACAGGCTGCAGCTCCACAGGAGGAATATCATCCCCGAATCATTGCCACAGTTCCTCCACCTCACTATGAAGGCGTTTATTCCCATGCTAATCTGACGATAACATTCAGTACTTCTATTCACTTGAAGCAGGGTCTTCAATACTTCTTTGTATTGGAGCCTCTAGATCGACTCACTCCCTATCTCACTCAACGGCCTGAAGCATATCGTGAACCGTGTCCGTATAGAGATGCCTCAGGTCTCATTTGTGAAGGGTACGAAGAAACCTATCGGTATTCCGTTAGTCGGATACCATCTGAAGATTGTGTGGTAGATGGAGCGAGATTGATTCTTCCTCTTCCTCAGCTAGAATCCCAGCTTCCCTATGGAGTCCGCATGTCTCTACCAGATACAATCATAGATCAGCGTGCAGAGACTTCCATAGAAGCCACAGATCTGGAACAAGGGCGTTATTTATACACATTTATTTCTATGACCTCATCAGAACGAATTTTTTCATCTCTTGTTCAACCACAAGATCGTTGGAATGCTCCACTGAACACACTTCTCGAGGTTCGATATAGTGGACAAGGATTCCTTACAGGGAACTCTTCTATTCTGCTTCAACCGATCTTTGGAGGTCCCTTGGTGGCAATCCCTATTAATTCTGCAGGAGTATCGATTCGACGTGATCAAGGGGCCTTCACAGCACTGGTGATTCAGCCTCAGAGGTATATAAAGCTGGAGCCGGCTATGACATATGAGTTGCGTCTCCCAGCTGCACTGTGGAAACATCAGATGAAGGAGTCACCTGGAATGGAACGATTTTTCTTCCGAACTGTGGACGGTTTGCTTGTGAGATTGCATTGATGTGTAGAGACGACTCCTCCTGTGCAAATAGCTATTCGACCTTCTCTGGAAATGCCTCTTCCCCGCGGGACTGCTATTGAAATCGAATTCGATCAAGCTGTAATACTACATGGTGGTGAGGTTCGTTTGGAGGTAAGTGATGCGTTAACACATCGGCTCCTATACGGTGAATGGAGTATTGATTCTTTTCTGATAATGCGACAAAGTGGCAATCCGTTTGTTGTGTTCGTTCATATTCCGGAATATGCCTTTGTACCATTTGCATTCTATTCGGTAAAGTGTTATGAGAATGACTTGATTCTAGGTTACTTGGGACGCCAATGTGATTCGCTCTCGTCATGATATCGCTACGGAATTCACTAGTGTATTTTTTCAGAGCGATGCTAGTTCATGCATCATGGAGAGTGTGAAAGATTCTCGTCTACCAGTTTACTGTCAGTATTATGGAGATAGTAGCGATTGCTTTTGTCAAAACATTTTTTAGTTTGTTTGTTACTACAAACAGATGGTATGGTATTGAGAAATACCAGGAATTAACCATGCTTACTTCTCATTACGGATACGACGAGCAAGCTGCATATCTCTAGGCATGATAGTCACACGCTTAGCGTGAATAGCACACAGATTCGTATCCTCGAACAGAGAGACCAGATAAGCCTCAGCAGCTTCTTGAAGAGCCATTACAGCAGAACTCTGGAAACGGAGATCGTTCTTGAAGTCCTGAGCAACCTCACGGACCAGTCGCTGGAAGGGAAGCTTTCGGATCAGAAGCTCTGTGCTCTTCTGATACTTGCGAATCTCACGAAGAGCTACAGTTCCGGGTCTGTAACGATGAGGCTTCTTCACAGCTCCAGCAGTGGGTGAAGACTTACGGGCAGCCTTAGTGGCCAATTGCTTACGAGGGACCTTTCCTCCAGTGCTCTTTCTGGCAGTTTGTTTAGTACGAGCCATTATCACTCAAATTGATAAAGAATTATGTTTTGCGATCGCTAGCTATCAAATCGATAGACATGAATTGAGATATTTGATTGGACTAATTCCGGCTATGCAGTCCTTCATCCAATAGAACCACTCCCTACAATAGACTCGAATTTTGGTTACATCAAACAGAATAATGCTTATTTCTTAAATACAGTATTTACACGTTTTGGAGCGGGAGTCATGGACCGTTCTGTAGGTGCTGCTCCGGAAGTTCGTTTGGTTCCTTCTGATGTGCGGAAAATACTATCCTTCTTGAAAGCTATGCTTTACTTTATGCACAAGAATAATACGATCTGAGATAACACCTTGGGCCACCAGAGTTCGTCTTTTGTTTTGGGTTCTATTCTGGAACTGTTGCCAAGCTGTCTGCTTGCTTTTCAAAAAGTCGTTCTCCTCCTTTGCCTCTTTTGCCTTCTGTAGTATGAAGAGTTTCTTCTTTTTCATGTTTACCGTCTTTTTGTCATCGGTTGGTAGAATACGGAGATCGTCACTTGGCTGATCTTCTGTAGCTTTCACAGCCACTCTATCCTAACATAAACCATTTTTACTTACTTCAAATCAGATTTGCGTACAGAATCATATGTATTGAACTTTGTGTACCGGATATTTACAGTTTCTCCTACAATACTTTCAATAATTGCATCGTAGAAATTTCCATCCCCATGATAGACCACGCGACATTTCGTTCCAGCCTATTGTCTCAATAATTACACATTTGAAACCTTTATGTCCTTCTCTGGAAGGCGATCTACAGTATCCCAGCGTGAAGTAGGTTTACGGATCTGCGACATATCAAGGACAGCAGAGCTATTGTATCCAATATAGAATACAGTAACATCAATTTGAAATTCGTCAATTTGGTGAATGATAGCTATTCATTTACTCCAACCACTTCTAAATACCGGGATAATATTTGTTGTCATCTTTATACAATGCTTCACATCGATCGCCAACTTTCCAATCGATGTAATTTGCTATTCATAAGAACCAATTCGCAACTTCACAATTCTTATTTTCTTTCTTTTCTACAACGACAGATTGGGCTTCTTTTTGTTGACTCTCTCTACCCTTCATCTCCGTTCTAATTATTTACTTTTCCGTCGTTCCCTGCTTTCTCAAATCAACATCAAAGGAACTCATTCTAAACAAGAAATATATGAAATCAGTTATTATTCACAAATAACACCATAATAAATAACAAACTCCCCTAAATCACGCAGATGCTGATGGCTGTTCAGTTTCTTTAGATGCTGTCTTTGCTGTTTTGTCGGCTTTTGCACCTTTATCCTTCTCAGAAACCTTATCTGATACCTTCTTTTCACCTTTTGCACTCTTTTCAGACCCCTTTTTCTTCATTGCCTTTGCTTCAGCTTCTGCGGCTGCTTTTGCAGCCTTTTCACGATCGTGCTTTCTCTGCTGATGCGTCATCGTTCTTCCAATCTTATAAAAGACTTCACTATACTCATGACCCCAAAACAAATAATACTAATCCTCTGGGTCAAGTTTGATGTCAAGGAATGTATGAGGCTTGGACAAGTATGCTTCCTATCGTTCATCTTTCATCTGAATACCCACTTTACGTGTCTCTACAATCATCTTGGGCATGGCTTTCATATTCTTATCAATAAGAGCAATTCTACACCATGATCTCCTTTCATCAAATAAAACCTATCTGCAAGTGCCCGTTCATCAGCATGACCTTTAGGGGGACGAGGGATCCACGATTTCTTAGGCTTGTCCCATTCGGGATTCCACTCTATTGGATAATCAATAACACATAATTCATTACGTGCTTGAACTCCATTGATGGTTCCATATCGCAAACACTCTTTTCGAATGCGAGCGATCCTTCTTGCCGATAACTTGGGTTTTCTCCATACTCCTTCCACAAGCTGTGGTTTTATTGCTTTTGAAATCATTTCGAGTTGATAATACTTGCTCATGACAGCAGCAAAAAGAGTAATGACAATGAACTCCAAAACAAACATAGAAAAGGAGAATAGAGTTACAATGACATGAATGAAGCAGATGCGACACCAGTAAATGAAGAAATTGCCTCGACAGCCTCTTTCAAACAATCCTACCCTTCACATCATCCTTCTATTCCTACTTCATTAACTTCAGAAAGCATGACAATAATCTGATAGTTGTCAGCATCATATCGAATCTGACGGATAAAACGAGAGATCTTTAATGTTTGCATTTGAGAACTGATACTAATTTGATTGCTGCCAATTACTCTCCACTCTCATTCCTACCTGCTAAAACTAGCATCTTGATCCAGCTGGATTACTAACTTGCGTTTTCCTTCTAGAATCATCGAGGCTTCGGCGACCACTTCTGTGGCTGAAGGACGATGCGCTGGATCTCGAGCTAACATTCGCATTATTAGAGAGAAGAGGGCGGAGCTGATGCCAGGACGTGATTCAGGACATGCTCCATTCCTTGGCTGATCTAACACGAAGTAACGCTCTGACTTGGTTTTGAATGCAGGATAAGTCATCTCATAGAGAACCATACCTGCAGAGTAAATATCGCTCTTCGTATCGTATTGAGCACTCTTTGTAAACTGTTCTGGACTTGCGTAGATGAAGGTTCCGATATTAGTAGTTGTCGGCATGGTAGAAGCTGATGAGGAGTTAGTCATAGTTGAAGTAGAGGAAGTTGCTAACAAGGCGTCTGTTGAATCAACCTCAGACATGTCTCGTGAAAGACCGAAATCCCCCAAGCGAACTACTCCATCGTCACCATAGAAGATATTGGCTGGTTTCACATCTCTGTGAATAATGTGCTTGCTATGAATGTGTTCAAGTGCTCGACAGAGTTGGATACAGACCTTTAGAATCTCTTCTTCCTTCACTACACGTGTGGTATCCTCCAGGTAGTTATTTAGAGTTCGTTTACCACAATATGCCATCTGTATATACAACATCAATGCGTTATCCTGCAATAAACTGCGACTAGCAGTAGCAGGGTACTGAGGGGAGTGTTGCTGGGGAGAGGGGTGCTGAGGGGAGTGCTGCTGGGGGGAGGGGTGCTGGGAGGAGGGTTGTTGAGGAGAGTGCTGCTGGGGGGAGGGGTGCTGAGGAGAGGGTTGTTGAGGAGAGGACTGCTGAGAACACTGCTGTGTTGAATGCTGAGAAGATATGAGTGAGGACTGATAAGGTGACAATCGAGATGATAATTCTCGGTGTTGAAACTCAGAAATATCCTGAGATACAATAGAATCATCATGAATGATACAAAGAGGTGTAGTCGGAGTAAGAGGGGTTGTTGTCGATGACTGATGTGTAAGAGACGAAGAAGTAGAAGAAGAAGTAGAGGTTGTGGTTGAAGAAGATGAGTTATCATCAGAATCAACCAGGTCCCGATTGTAAGTGATTGAAGGTAATGAAAGAGGAGTAGTGTCTTCAAAGTCAAATGGACAAGATTCGCTATCTGGAGGAGGCAATTCTTTGTCCCAATCAATGTCACTTCCATTTCGATTCCATAAGGAAGATGAAGTATCATGAATAATATCTAAATAAGAATGATTTGTACATGAAAAGAGAGGCTGTGTGTCTAATTGTAATGATAATTGGTTGTCCAGCTGATTGGTTATCTCTGTAGCCAGAGTCGAGAGCTGAGTATCGAGATCAGGAGACAACTGAGTGAATAAGGAGGTATTACTGGTCTCTGATCCTCTCTTTGGTCGTTGCAATTCATCATCCAGAGACGATAATGGAACAAATTCCAACCATGCCTATCGATTAGAAAATGGATTCATTTATACACTATAGAAACGGACAATGTTTACATGATCAAACTTAGCAAACACACGCACTTCTCGTAAGACGTGAAGGGTTCGATTATTACTATTTCCTCCTGCGCACAGAATCACTTTCTTCACTGCATAATCAACACGTTCAAACGATTTTGTAGCCAGAAACACTGCACCGAAACCACCACGACCAAGAATAGACCCTTCCTAGAAATAAATACACAAGAAGAGAATTACCGTGAAATCCTGGCGATATCGACCCGTACATAAAGGGAGATCCACACCCAGAAGTGAGATGTGATGGAGACCACTTAGGTCGGAGGTAGCCAGCACATCTGTGGTAACTGTTAGACTATCCGTAGCTGGTTCTGGTTTCGGTGTGCGTTGGTTAACACGACTGAAGTCTGTTGAATTAACAGGAATCGAAGTTGAACTTGATGTAATATCTTCTAGAGCCATGGGAGGTTGTACAGATGGTGTTTCAGATTCATCAATCTCACGAATCGTAGAAGTGGGAAATGGAATATTAGCAAGAGATCGCGGGAGAGATACTGTTGAAGATGACTTTACCTCCTTCTTCTTAAGAGCGTACCACGCCACGGAATAATAGACGAAGAGAACAAATATAACAAACAACCCCGCGAAAAGAACTACCAGGAAGTTGTTTAGAGGGGATAAAGGATTCAATGCAACAGATGGAAAAGGACGAAAATCACTGCGATATGTCCAGTCCTTCAGAGCTACTTGGCCATGATTCACTTCTTGAGGTTCCACAAAATTAGTGTTTCCCTTACTTGGAATTACACCCATTTCCTCGCGTGACATAAAGGGTGGTCCAAGAAGAGGAAGATCTGAAGTAGAGGTCGGCGGAAACAGAGAGGCAAGAAGCACATGATCCTCTACTTGCTGTTCTGAGTAGTCCAAGAGACGCACTTCATCCATATTTGCTGTTCCGCCTGAATGCATTGATCGTGTGTTACGAATCAACACAAAGGTACTATTGTTGGCGTAATAAGACTGAATAAGCATTGAAGGAAAGCGACGATCCCACATCATTTTGCCAAACTCATCATAGGCCTGGATTGTGAATGCATCGGAATAAATGAGTTCTTCAACTGATGTAACCTCATTCAGATGTCGCATCTACACTTCAACTCATTCTTTTACACATACAACTTCATGACTGAACTGCAACGAGACAGTATTAGTCGTCAGATTCCAAAACTCATAACCCTTGTTACTGAAGCAATTCACACTCTTCTCCACACGGATCACACGAATATCAGATAAGGAAGAAGACATACCAGAAGCATCACATGTAGATAGTTTTCCAGAAATTGCATCCAAAGTAATGAATGAACTCTTCTTCCCTCCCATAAAGAGAAGTGACATGTCTTCTCCGCGCTCAGGTACCTCGACGGTTACTGCATCTTTGCTGATAATTGTATCAATGGAGTGCTGAAACACATTGAATTTACCGTCAACACGAGGAAGTAAAATGTACCCGTCAAGAGAGACAAGCATTTTGTTAAAGGGTTTTGATACAACAGCTATGGATTAAGACAATTAAGAATACAGAACACTGCACCGAAGTTGAGTTTCCAAATCCGTTATATTCCTTTGGAGGAGGCTGTGCCTCTGTCACCTTCATGAGCTTGTCACTCACTTTCCTTGCCCAAAGAATCTCTCCATTGTCTGCATCCAGAGCATACAACACTCCATCCAAATCAAGAACGTACACTCCTGGATGCTTGTTAAATGGGACAATATTATGTGTAGCTTCTTCCCCAACGACTTCTTCATAATCATACTCTGTCTCTTCTAGATAGAGATCTTTTTCTTGATCATAGTCATCCCCTGTTTCACTGTCAAATTCTACTACATCCTTTTCGAGATGAGTGTCAGCTCGGACAAAGGACAAGAGTAACGACAATAAAACAGTGCCACCAATGGCAATTCGCTTCATTTTCATCGTATCTGCAGCAAAAATGACGTATAGTCACTAATCACAGAGATAGTTGCGAAAAAGGAGAGTGTGTTTAGTGGTTATAATTATCAAGATTTGAATACACTGGCTAGTATTGGGCTAATTAGGCTTCGAAAAGTGTTCTCTAACTCACGCTTTTGATAAAAAGACGCTTGTGGAACTGTGGATAGAGATTTCGTTCTTTGGGATAATTGCATCGGTCTTTTTTCACTATACAACCTTCTAATACTATTATAGTCAACCTGTCTAATCGAACATAAAAGCCACATTTTGAATTGACTTCACGAGGGCGTTTCTCCCATTTCAATTTGAGCGCATCCAGTTATAGGAAGACAGTCAAGAATGGAAAACGGTGAAGCTGAGGTAATCTAGTGGATAATAGAATGACAATTAGCAGGTTACATGCTGCAGTTGTTGCAAGCAGCCTACGGACGAAGACCTCCTTGTTCTTTGTGATGGATGTGATCGAGCTTATCATACGTACTGCATGGTATGTGAGCAGAAACAAATTGGTTGATGTTCGTAGACTGGTTGTGATTGCTGCGGAAAAGTTCCCAACAGGCAGTTCAAGAAAGTAATGGAGGTTCCTGAGGGCAACTGGTATTGCAAGCACTGTAGAGATCACCTTCCCGCCCTTGCTGAAGGAGAAGAACCTAAGACTGTGATGTATGGTTGGGGTAATAACCGCAGTGGATGTGTAGGACATTTAGTCTTGAGTAAGACATAGCTGGGCTCTGGCATTGGGAGGGAATTGATCTCTAAGCCTACGCTTCTCTCGGAGGTTCAGGGAAGCGTAGTACGGTGCTATGATGTTGGTGATGTATATTTCGTTGATTTGTTTCAGTGATAGGAGGCATCGATTCTTGTGGATATCAAGGGAGGTGTTTACACATGTGGAGACGGTACGAATGGTCAATTAGGCCACCAAGATATTGTTCATGAGAGCCTTGATCACTTTCGTCGTGTGGATTTCTTTCAGAGTAGCAAAATCAGCAAAGGAGAAGGTCAGATTGACAGAGTTGTTAGTAGTGCAGACAATATGTATGCACTCACATGCAATGGACATTTGTATGGATGGGGAGGCAATTCCCAGGGAGAGCTTGGCCATATGGACTACAAGCCCAAGAGGTTGCCTAAGAAGAACAGTGTAGGTGGAAATAGGTCCTTTTAATATTAGGCTTTCCGTGAGATGAATGTTTCTGTGGTGCAGTTGGTGACTGGAGATCATCATGCTTTGGTTCTTTCGCATGAGCCCCAGGTGTACGCTATGGGAGACAACACACAGTAAGGATCAGGAGAGAGTTGAAGTGTAGGCGTCAATTAGGTGTAAGTAACAATTCCTTGGAGTGGACTCCCAAAGTGTTATGTCAGGAATGGAAGCATGTATGGATGAGGAGAGAAGGTTATGAATAGGACCGCACGGTTGTGGAAGATCCTGATATTCCCAGATATGTGACACGCATATTCGCTGGAGGCAATACAAGCATGTGCTGTGATCGTAAGGGAAATTGGTATATGTGGGGACTGGATATATTGAGACGGTCCAAGTCAATCCAGCAGAAGCCTACAGTATCATTCATGAATGTTCGTAGTGTGATTCCTTATCCCCAACTGGTGGAGCTATTCTCTTTTGAGGTGAAGGATGTTGCCATCGGCGAACAACATATTCTCGCTCTCGATAAGAATGGCAATGTGTATGCTGCCGGATCCAATACGAAGGGTCAGTGTGCCACGACCGGAGAGTTCGTACTCAATTTCACAAAGGTGGATGTTCCCGCGGGAATGAAGGGCATATTCGCTACTGGATATGTGAGTGGTTGTTATGGTCCCGATGGACTGTATATGTGGGGAGATTGTGAGAGTCCTCTCATGTCCGTATTTGCGGATAAGACGGAAGGAGCGAAGCCCAGAGCTGTTCCTGAGTTGAAAAATGTGGAAATGGTGAAAGCGAGTGGAACCCATATTCTAGTACAGTGTTCAACGGAACAGTCGAGAAAGAGAGAAGCCGAAGGAGAAGAGGAATCGGAGGCGAAGAAGGCTAAAGTAGATGCCTAATCGCTTACTTTTCTTTTTTATCATGTGATGGACGTGTTTGTTGGGAAATTCAATGAGAGTATTGTGTTTAAGACCAGGTGTGCGTCCTCTTGTTTGAGCATGTAGAATGTGCAACGACATGTGTTTGATAAACCATTCATTTTCTATTACTAAAGTGTTCAGGGTACCATACAAAAGTCGATGAATTGATATTAGGGATGAGCGTGAGCCACAAGTACCGTAATCTTATTTTGGGCTATATTACTGTCTTCATGGATGTTTTGGGATTCTCTATTGTTGTTCCCATTCTTCCTTATCTCTCTTCATCGCTGGGATCCAATTCCATGCAAGAGGGACTGTTGTTTAGTGGCTATTGTTTTACCCAGTTGATCAGTATTTATAAAATATGGATGCTGATATTTAGGTCTTCTAATTATGGGAAGTGGAAGTGATTTGTATGGACGAAAAATCTTCTTCATTCTTTCTCTCATTGG
>JANPWN010000699.1:0-35057 GCA_027406425.1 Blastocystis sp. subtype 8
CTTCCTCACTCTCTAACAGCTTGGTGAACAGCTGAAGAGTGAATGTGAGAAGATCTGTGCGTGTACTAATCTGAAAGAAGGCTCGCATGAAATGTGCAGAGAAAGTGATAAAAGTATCATGATGTTCACCAAGCTGACTGAAGTTTGTAGTCAATATCTCCATCAATAGCTGGATAGAGTATATCACCTCAATATCAGCAAGTTTAGGAATGGGAGGCAATCCAAATCGAGATGTCTCATCAGAACTATGAGTGAAGAAAAGGAAACTATTATACGTTAAGATCGTTTCATTATCAGGTGTGAAGAGATAGCGTTGAGTACGGGAATCAGTGCTAATGGACTGAAAGAGTGTATAAACAGGATCGCAAGCAAGAATGAGATTTCGAGCAAATTGATACATGACAGTAGGAGTACGCTGAATAATGCAGCGAATGAGATAGAGAACACGCCATGCTCGCGTAGGATGACGGAATGACTCAGGATTGATGAGTCGGATGTCTCGTCGGAAGATATCGAAGAGAGCATCACGAACAGCACTTAACAGCTGTTGAATGGAGGTACTATAAGGTAACGGACAAGCAAAGAGTTCTATGAATGAAGTGACAGAAGAAGCCATACCCGGTAATAACTCAATCATACTTCCAAACACATAACTTCGATCAACATACTCCAGCACACGACAAATCTTCTTCTGGAGATTCTCTGCATTCTTCTCAAGGAATTCATTCTTGAAGTAAACGAGAGACATAGCACTAATGCGGAAGGAGACTACAATAGGCATAATCATTTGATATAGCTGATCCTCTCGAAGTTTAGTTCCATCTGTCTCCTTATAAGCCATTAGTGTCTTATTGAAGAAAGGGAAACTGTCATCAATTTCTTTTAACTTCAATGGAATATGGGGTGATAAGGAGAGAATCATTTGAATCAAATCAAAGCCTCTTTTTGTGAGTGACTGCTCAGCTGGATACATGGATGCAATTAATAGAAGACGACATGCTTGAATAGTGAGATGTGTATTGATGATTAATCGTGTATTCTCTGCTACTGATCGAGTATCACTTCGAGACGGTTGACTTGCTTGTTTATCAGTGCTATCACGTAGAGAAGATAAATCAGTGCTCATTTCGGATGAAGAATTGTTACTCCGACAATCCTTCTTAGCTCGAATCGCATAAGCTGTTAGCAGATAGAGTAGATTCAAATACAATTCTCGATTTGCATAGGCATTTGCACTTCGAGTACCAATATGACGTAATTCTGTGAGAATATGGATGCTGAACCGTTCGTGTGATGGATAGAAGAACTCAGGAAAAAGAACAAATAATCTCCAGATATGGATCTGCTGGTCGAGAATGTGTTCATTCATAAGCATATTCTGTCGCACACGAGTGTAGATTGTTTCCTTTGTTTTTGTATCAAAGGCCATCAAAGCTATAAATGAATAGATGAACAGAGATGTACAGGGAGTAAGCAATGAAGCTGCTCGATAGATTATATCAGAATGAGAGTTCTTGTAGAGATGGAGAATATTAAAGAAGATCTTGATAGTGAAGTTGGAAGAGATTTGACATGAGTTAATAAACTGACAGAGAAATAACAGGGACCAACTCAACAGTGTATCATCTGTTGATTGATACAAATCCCATGCAAATGCAAAGAGCGTATTACGTCGAGGAGAGACATACTCTGTGAGGTGTTTAATGAGAAGAGTATTGAATCGAAGAAGACCTACAAGCAGTTCTGTAGAGAGTGTAGGCTGTTTGGTATCAATAGATGATAGATAAGATCCAAGATAGTCGTCAAGGAAAGATGATGGGATGGCAACTGATCGATTAACACTCGGGTTATGAAGACTAAGAATAAGGAAGGGAAATAGTCCAAACGTGGCAGCAAACAAAGGAATCACGGAATATGTGAGAACACAATACTTTTTGAGATCTGTGATTGCCGGATTCTGAAGGATTGTGAGCATGTCTTTCCATACACTGGCCCTCTCTTCGTCTGTTAACAATTTGGGCAATTCGGTCATATAAAATGCTTTGACATTCTGTAAGGAGACAAGACTCGGATAGGCAAAGACAAATGCTAAACTATTCGAGACCGATGCATCAAACTGCGTTTCTATCAAGGTAATCATTGTGAATGCAACCACTTCCAGACAATCACAATTATCTCCTTCATAGGTCATTGCTTGATACTCACTGAGATCGCTAGATATATTCTGTTGGAGATTAATTCGATGTTCTGCAACTTCCTTGCTTCGCAGCTCCAGAATAGTGAGCTGGGCTGACCAACATTCTACCAAAAATTCCTTCACAGCTCCAAGAGGAAGGCATGAAGGATATCTTAAACAGAAACCAAGCTATAAATAAGTGACTGACAGAAATCGGTACGAATCGGAGAATATGAATAAGAATGGAATTTGTCTATCAATTATTTCATTCATAATATGTTACCTTATTTGTAGATAAATCTTGGAGATACTGTTGAGCAAGAGATTGAAAGAGGGACCAGCTCTGACACAATTCTTTGATGAGAGCTTCCAGATCACAACTCTCCCACATCCCGTTCAAAGCAACAAAACTCGGGAATGGTTGAAATAACAAATGCTGATCACGAGATGCTCGTTCTGCTGAGGCTCGTGCCTGAGAATACATGAACTGGACACACGCTTGAGGATTAGCATTACATGCGTCGGCCAAGGGTTGAAACTACATTTCAATCTCTTATTCTATTCATACTACATCCTTGTTATTAGCTAGGAAGGGACACCGTTCATCAAAGAATTTCATCATCATTCCCACTCGATTGAATATGATCTCAAAATGATTTTGTTCCAGCTTTACCACACTCAATACCTCAAGAAGCTGCCTCACAAACATCAACATACCCTCTCGGATAACATCATTTCCCGTACTGATAGTTTCATACACGTTGACTAGAATCTCCAGCGTACAATCACGGACTGCCTCTTGTTCTTTCTCACTAAAAAAAGGTGCAACAAGTTTCAGTCTATGGAGATAATGTCGAGGGACGTCCTTTCCTGAAAGAATCTCTCCGCTCAGCCTCTTCAACACATCTATATTACTAGGACAATCAAAGTATTTATCAACAGAACGATCACTCATTGAAACAATCAAGGGCATAATTGGAAGGACGATATTCGTCACAGTCTCAGCACTGCAATTGACTGATTGATAGACACATCTGAAAATTCCTGTGTTCAGCTTTTCCGATTCTCTGAGAGCTGCAACAGCATCCGGAGAGGGATTCTGAAGTAATTCTTGTCGTAGAAGGACGAAAACACGCAATAAATGAAGAACCGTAACATAAAGATCCATCTTGAGAGGATGACCCCAAAAGAACTCGCTCGAATTAAGAGGAATGTAGAGACCTGAGGGAACTAGAAATTATATCGTGAAGAAAAGAATTACAATCATAAGGAGACATGCTTTTGATGAGAACATCATTGGATTCGGTGATGTCGAATGGTCGTATAGCCTCAGCAACCACAATGAATACCAAATGATCTGTAATACTGATAAGATGATGTCGTAGTGCAAGTTCCATAGCAGTAAATACACTAGAAATAAAGAATGCGTATTGATTCTATACCTCATCTGTTGTTGAGGAATTAACTTGCCACACTGTTCAAATTCTTTGTGTTCATGTAAAATTGAGCACAGCATGTCGCGAATAGGTTGTGTATCAGGGAGTTCAACAATTCGATCGATGAGCGATACAGCCAGTTGAGGGACTGGGCCATAGAACACAAACAGCTTATCAACGATTACATTAAGAGCATCATTGAGACGAAAAGGTCTAGAATTCAACTCCTTCTCATAGAATTCCAGAAGCTCTCTATTTGTTAGCTCTTTTATATTGTAGACAATGTGCGGAATTCTAGAGGAATGAGAGAATGAATACCCCTACTTCTGATTGATATTGAGTCCTAAGCCTTTCACGAACACATAATCAATCATCTTATCAACTTGGATACGTGCAGTAGTTACATATTCCGCAGGAACCATCTCAAGAACATCAAAGATGAGTCGTAGAATGACTCCTGTTAGTCGCAGTAATATAATGTCGGGAACACGCTCACACCACACATTGAATACCTTAAGCAGATTACACTAGATAAGAACAAATCAATGATAATACATGAACTCTCCAGTCATGATGATGTACATTTTTCTCGCTAAGAAGAAAGAAGAGTTCCATACAAGGTGCTGCCAAATAGAGAGCAGCTTCTTTTGTTTCTGACTGCTGACATATCACATCCCAAATCATAGCCACAACATCACACACGACATCAGTTACACTTGGGAAATCTCGATACAAAAGGGAGATAAGAGCCTCAAAGAAGGATGTGATACACAAAGTTCCATGAGGAGGATGAAATCCAACAGGAAGGAAGTCAAGAGGTAGACCCATTCGTTGGACAGTTTTCTCACGGAAGAAAGCGGATTTGTTAAAGTCTGTTACTCCATCCAGATCCCTAAAAGTGGTAGAATAGTTGATTAGTAGTGCTGTAAACAGAGTGGTTATGCGTTGAACGCTTGCTTTCGCTTCGTCCATCACTTCAGTGTCGCAACAAGAGAGTAACAGACCATAAATGATAAGAGAGATCACTTGATCCTGTTGCAGATTCAATGAGATTTTAGTAAGATTATCGGGAACGTACGGCTCTCCAAAGACCACCGATTTCAAGCGATAGACCAGGTGAGGATCGATTGGGGTGAGTTCTTGGTAACAACAAGCAATGATACACTGCTCCAACAGATGAATTGCGATTCGTTTGTATGCGATACGAACACCTCGCATCATCTTGATGGTAGAAGGCTGTGTGCGGAGAGTTGAAGCCAATTTAGTCTCCGTATTCTCTAATGACTCGGCAATCAAATTTCTCTCCAATAACTGTACTGCAACTTCCAACACATTATCCAGAACGAACCTCTGTCCATCAATAACCACCGCATATCCTTCTATTGTCGAGGTCATACATGGAATACTAACTCGACCATGAAGAAGGGAACGAGATTTGCCTCCAAAGCGACCTAACAATTGCAAAGTATTGGTTGTTATTGTCGAATTGGAAGAATTATGGAGAATATTAGTCAATGCTGCTATGAACTGAGTTCGATAGGGTTCACGCTGAAGCAATGAGAGAACAGACTCAACCGAGAGCTTCTGATTGAAGTTTTCAAAGTATGTCAGAGCTAGTCTCAATAAGCCATTATATTCCTACCACTTCGCTGTAGAGTATCGGGACCTGCCAGAGCTTTCACATACATTGGGAGAAGTAATCTTAAGAAGGAGATTCCATAGGCCGATGTGAAGGGAATTGGGAGATAGAATGCAATCTCAATGATACGCTCTCGAATATGAGAGTTATCACAGACATGCTCCAGATGAACGAGTTGAGGTGTGAGATCTTTGAGAAGACTTGGGGTCTCTTTTGGAAGCTCGGTTAATTGGGTTGTATGAAGTAAAAGGAACATATTGAAGAGCATGTCAAGATAGGGTGACCAACGATCCGTATTCAACAGGCGACGCACGCATTCTTTCAGAATCCGCTAATACTCATTCTATTCTTCATTGCTTACAGAGAAATAGGGTCGAAAGAGCATTTCTTCATTTGTAGCAAAGGAGATACGAGAGGAGAAAAAGCGAAAGAGACTGAGAAGAATCGGAGGGTCGTTTGTATCAGTTCCAAGATCCTAATCATAACTTAGAGAGACAAAACCCACTTCAAGATGATTGGCAATGAAGTCAATTAGTACAACAGATGTGTAATGCGTATTCTGAGCCTTTATCACTATACTTCGAATGAATTCTAATAACAGAGGATTCTTCTTCATACAGAAGTAAAGATGGGGAAAGGTACAATTCAATACACGTCGCTTCACATCTCCTGGAAGTTCACTAATCACTTCAGAGAAATGACGAATGCGTTGATCAAGCTAGGGTCAGAAACAGATATAATCTCTCACTTGATCTTTTGTACGTGATTCATCGACTTGGAAGAGATCTCCGCAATCAAAGATCCCATTGATATAACGCAGAATTAAACTGATGAAGGGCTCAGTAAAGGGAATAGGTTCATTGACAACAGAAGGTTGATCAGGAGGAGAAACTTGGACTGGCTGAGAGACAGGAGAGGGTTGAGCATGAGACACCAGTGATGGTGAAAAAGAAGGCGTCCCCTGGGCTGGTGTAGCAGGGCGTGCAGTGAAGAAATGGATAATTTCGACGATTCCAATACAGATTTGCTGTAAGAGATTAATTGTGTAATACCTTGATTCCTTCATTTCGATGTCTCCAATCTCTAACTCACGATCCATTGGCATCACACGAACTCCATACTCATCCCATTCAGGAAGAATAGGATGGTATTCCTCTCCTTCAATCACTTTCTTAAACCGAAGATTATTCTCTTCAGCTTCCGTATATTCCTTTTTCACCTTGCGAATCCTACTATCCTACTAATTATTGAATTCACGGTCATTTTACTAATTTAACGATAAACCGAAGATCCTCCAGTTTTCGAATATATGTAAGGAAGATACGATAGACCATCTCCACTAAACATTAACGAAGAGAATCGTCTCATACTCACGACATCATGATTGGAGTCAAAATAATGTCGTATTGGATCCATCAGTTGAGTCAGTGTATGGATGGTTTTTCGAACACTTCGGAAATCAGCCTGTGGACTCTCCACAAAAGAACAGAATCGATAGATAATAGATTGAAGATCAGAAATCGTAAGGTCCTTCTTCGAGACAATAATTATATCACTCATAATAGAATATCCATTATCATTGATCCTCTCTCCTGATACAGGTACATCGTCAAAGAGTACACCTCCATTAAGAAGGATAGGGAGAGACTTGAGGAAGACGCGAGGTACTGATTCTCGATCAAAGAGTGCTGTTATATCCCATATCAAATAGTCTCGAATATCCGTCTACAATAAAGGCAAACTTCAATTCTTACCGCGTTCTTAGGATAGTAGATGAGAATCTTCATGATACATGTTGCCATGGACTCTTGAAAACGTTGACTTTTTAATCGAAGCTGTTTGAGGATAAGAGAAGAGTAATACAGAGTATAACAGAGTACACGAAGATACATGACATACTGCTTCTCTGTGGTGACGGAAGGTTGAATCACTTCATAAGTAGAGACTCGAAACAACTCATTAACAAGAGTATCCTTATGAGCTGTAGCCAAATCCGGGAAGAGTTTGAAAAGACGAATTACAATAAACAGACAGCGATGGAGATGAAGAATCGAATGACTGATTGGAGGTATTGGATCATTCTATACTCAACGCAAGACAACAAAATTACAGTCACTTCATCATTCTTATCAGGATTCAAGATCGACTTGTTTTTGGTCACAATATCAACACTATAGGAACGACTTCGTGCTCGACTGTCCTTTGAGGGGCCTGTCGAAATCAGGGGTAAGGAAGATTGATCGGGCAAGGACGACTGATCAGACTTTGATTGTTGGGAATTTGGAGAAGCAGCCAACAACGGTAAATTAGATGGGAGAACAGCCATACTGAAAGTCGAATCATCAGAGGGAATGATTGGAGCATGTGCCTTCAGTGAAACAAAAGATATGAAAGTACTTGAACAAACTCCTGCGCTGATTTGTCAAAGTGATGATAGGATGACTCGATTTGGACTAAATAAGAGGCGGCAGCTTCTTTTGAGACCTTATCACACATAACAAGTAGCATATCAATTGCCTTTACAAGAATGGTTCCATTAATCTCGTTCTCCTTTGAAAAGCACTGTACCATCACCATATCTATCCTATCTTACATTAAATACAGTATCCAGCATCCTATTCTTCGCGTCCTTGTCGGTAATCCCTTTTAATAGCATTTTATTGAAGATCTGATAACAATAACTAAATGTTGATAGAATTCCACATATCCAACTTCCGAATACGGTGATTATAATCATTCTTGTAAGAAACGGGGATAACTTGAAGAATGGTCATAACACAGTTCAACAGCTCCAGGAGATATTGCCCGGAATTCATAAAATACATATAGTCGAATGCCTTCTTGATTCGCTGTAAAAGCTATAAATGAGCCTTTGACCGATTACCGCATACAATCGGCGGATCGACAGTTAAATCTTTGAGATCATTTAGAATCTGCTCATGACCTCCATTCTCGGGCATTTTAGAGCCGTAGCAAGTGAGAAACATGAGTTTGAAAAATGAATTAAAAAATCGGGGGGATTTTTGGAATCTGTTCTTCTTCGGATTCATGAAACTGTTAGTCTATATGGAAGAGTCAGTTCTACTGTGCTCCTCCTTCAGCTCAGATGGGAGTATGATGGATCTCTGGCTCATGACCGATAGAGTATTTGGCATGTGGATACAGTAACGGATTTGCAGTCTATCAATGTGAGAAGGTTCGGAGATTATTCTTTCGAAGTAGTGATGACTCACCAGATCTTATTGTTAGAATTTATCACGGGTGGAATTGGTTTAATTGAGATGGTTGAAAACAGTAATCTATTTCTCCTAGTAGGAGGGGGGATGATGCCACTGTTTTCTCCAAATCAAGTATATACTCTTTTGAGGCACAATATGTAGGTAATGATATGGGATGATGCGCAAGCACGTTTTGTTGGTGAAATTACTGTAGGCTCCAAAGTGTTGAATTTACGAGTTACAAAAAAACTGTAAGAGTGATTCTCTCGTTCTGACGATAGGTTTGTTGTTGTAACGATCAACAATGTCTATATGTACAGTCGAGAGACTCTTAAAAAGATATCAGAGTATTCTACAGTTGAAAATTCCTTGGGTGTAATTGCAAGTAATTCCCAGTGCATTGTGATTCCTGGTCAAGAACGAGGAAGTTTGACAGTAATTGTACTGATATTTTCTGATGTATGATAATAGAGTCATGAAGGTGGTATTGTTCATCTCAAAGCGCATAGCAATTATCTCCAAAGTGTTTATCTCGCTGATCAAGGTTCGTTGATAGCTACTGCCTCTGAGAAGGGGACGCTGATCCGTCTTTTTGATGTGGGAGATGGAAGGAAATGTCAGGAATTCCGAAGGGGATATGATAAGGTAGTCATTTCATTATTATGGTAATGGTAGTACTGGTAATTCATACTAGTGTCTCCCAAGATCAGAAGTATGTAATGTGTGTTAGTGATGATACCACAATCAGTATTTTTGAGATTAGCGAGAGTAAGAAAAAGATATAGTTGTAAAGTGTAGATTCGGTATCAAAAGCGTTTGTATCCCTGTTTACGACAGAAAGCAAACCTGTTGTATCTCTCTCTCTACAGAATGAAATGTAATTATGGAAGGGGATGTGTAACTGGTAGTAAATCAATTTATATGTGTAATGCATCGTCTATTTATGTGTTAACAGTGACAGAAGTTTTCATGCAGTTTCAATTAGATGATGGACTCACATTACGCTATTCCGCACGATTGTTATGGCTTTGTTGGAACAAAAAAATCAGCTATGATTCATGTACAAGAGAATTCGTAGTCTCATTTACGACCTGTTTTACTCGACGATTATATTCTGTTCGATTTTCTGTATACAATCTGGCAGCTTCATAGTTTGCCGGAGATAAAGGATTAGGATCACTTAAAAGAGACTACATCAAGAAGCATCGGAGAGACATACCTGAATTGACAAAAGTACAGCTGACACATCATTTACTGGACTCCATTGATTTTGAAGGATATCAAGACAAATTCGTCCATCCCCATAAACTACACATCATACTACTTTGATATATCCGACCATTTGGGTGGAAGACATTTGACAGGAATTTAACCTTCGGAGGTGAGTTAGGATAATTATCCTGGAATTCCAGAAGCAGCTTGAAGACACCTATTGGTCAGTCACTTTCCGTCTCACCTACCACCTTCATATGGCGTGTTATCAGGCCTACATGTTAATTTGCCACAATCACTTTCCTACCCAATAATAACTCCTTCCCATTTCTATTGATGATAAACAAAAACAAGCAATACATAAATGTTATTGTCAATCGGTGAGGCAGCAATTCCAGCGGGAGGGTCCTTGTGCAGATTTTTCAGATCACGGAGGAGTCTCTTCCCAGATTCATTTAACTTTGGCGCCGGCATATGTAGAAAAAAGATGTAGAATGTTCCAGTGCCCGGGGTTTTTCTAATCTTTACTTGCCGACAGTCTAACAAATGGGGACCTCCTATCGTGTTCTTTTTCTCGTGGGTACATTTCTATCTATTGTTGCTGCATTTCTTTGGAGGAGTAAGCTTGTCATATTTGCATCAGCCAAGTAGGTCATTTATCTGAACTGTGGGATCACAAAAAGTACATAGCAGTGATAGACGCAGGAAGGTCGATCTTTGAAAGTATATTAATGTAGTTCGGGAAGTCGACTTGTCGTATATCAGTCTACTAGAGATCGGCATCTGAAGCAGCTCGGTTTGTTTACAGTTGAGCCTGGCCTGAGGTGATGAGAGGGGGATGAACATTATCAATTAGTTCATTTGGATCCGATGCTAAAGGTGCTTGGAACACTTTGCATTCCATTCTTCAGCAAGCAGAGAAGGAACTTTCACTTTCTGCTGCTATTCCTGTTTATTTATTTGCTACAGGTGGATTTCGAAAGCTTTCAGAGGAGTGGAAATCGTTGTTGGCGAATCAAATATGTCAGTTGTCATCTAATTCTAGTTCCCTTTTGCGGTTAGATTCAGATAAGTGGAGTGTATTATCTGGTATATGTATTTAATGGTTATGAGATTAGGAAAGGATGAAGCGTATTATGGCTGGCTTGCAGTAAACTATCTTGTTATCCTTTAGGGAATTGGTTATGGATAGGAAGGTTGTATTGATGGACATGGGAAACGAATCAAAAGAACTGTGGGTGCTTTGGATTGGGGAGGTGAAAGCTTGGAGATAGCATTTGAAGAAGAATTAATTCATACCAAGTCCTTCTCCGAGATAGGAGCTAATGGTATATTAACTCTTCTCCTGCATCATCTTCTCCAATCGTCATCAAATCATACTTATGTCTTCAATCCGTGTTTTCCATTGGATTACAAAGAGGAAAGAGATGGAGTATCGTATGTCGGAACAGGAAATGTTTATTCTCTCAGTAATAGTGATTTCTAGTTGAGTCAGTGTGAATCTATTGTTTCTGCTCTATGCCAATGCAATGAGCGAGAATCCGATATTTGTCATTTACAAGAACTCCCTCTTGCTTATACTAGTCATTCCTTTTTTGGAATGTCGTTGTTGTTTTATGTTGCAGATTTTCTATCCTTTGTTGAGAACAGAGTGACAGGGAATGGAAATTTATCTGCTGAATATCAGCGTTATGACGAATTGTCCATTAGCAACCGATTACAACTCCTCCAAACATTATCATGGAAGTAGGATTGGATAATAGAATTCATATTAGTGACTTAAAATCGCGAATAGGGTTCTCTCATCGATATACTAGTGTTTCATTATTACCATACCGAGCCCTTCAAGTATGTTATCGTCATTCCATCTGAGCTGCAGGGTGTATTTATGAAGAATTTGTTTTCGAATGTTATCGGAACAGAAAAGAACACAATCATCTTCGTGAAGACAGTGAATCAACATAATGTTGATTGGAGTTTAGGAGCTGCTTTAGCAACATTTCAATTATCTGTTTTCACCAATACACGATGATGGAGGGAAAAGTAGAATTCTCATAAACACCATGGATTCGGATGATAACCCAGATGAAGGAGCTGAATTTGTCACAATCTCTCTTGACAATAACATCTAGGTGATTTGCAGTCTTTCAGTTTCTAATATGGAGTAATTATTTATTTCATCGCAGTTCCATAGAGTTGGGGCTTCGTTTTATAACTCAGTAACTGAAGACGTGGAAATGCTCCAAGTGTCCCTGGCAGATAACATCGAATCAGTTTTGTCTGATGGTAAATATGTTCTAGAATGTTAACAGTAGCCTTAATGAAGCGTTGGCCGCAGAAAGTATTGATTAGGTACAGGACTTCCAAATCGTTAATTCTAAGTGCTAAAACCTCAGATGACATTCTTAACGTCCTGAATGAAGTAAGTACGGAACAAGCAAATGTTACTCCTCCTCAAATCATCCTTCAAAAGCCATCAAACTGTTCGTCATTGCGTGAAAGTATCATATAGATGACTATACAAAGGCACTAGACATGATAAAGAGTACCTGCCATAGCAATCAAGATCAGGTGATACCAGCAGAAGATGAATCATTTGTAAAAATGGATACATCGTCACTTATACTTCACACCATTGTGAATACAGAAGCAAAGGAAATGGTTCGTAGTATTGGAGGACTTCTCCTCTTTCTTTCAACCTTTCTAAGTAAGGATCATTTTGAAGGAGATTACCCTTCTCTTTCAATTCACTCCTTTATAACAATTGACTTGGAGAAATATATGTCAATTGATCGTGTAGGTGATGTTTTTCTCCTTTCATTTAGAATACACTTCAGAATCTCGATATATTTATGACTGTCAATCACCCTTCTTTGATCAAGGGAATGGGTCGAGAGAAACAAGGCTTCACAATCTTCAGTCTTCTTGATCAAACGCGCTGTCCACTAGGACGACGCTTGTTAAAACAGTCCCTTATTTCATCTCTTTAAACTGTAGATGGATTCTCTGTCCATCAAACAATGCAGAGGAAATAACCTCTCGACATGATACTATCACATTCATGCACCAGCCACAGTTAAAGGAAATGGTTGTATCTCTTCAGCGAGAGATCCAACATGTTGCCGATCTCCCACTGGTTGTACGACGAATCACCTCACAACGAGGAAGTAACAGTGACTGGATCCGACTAATGGACTCAGTCAGCTCGGTGCTGGAGTGTGGGCGTCTTTTGGATGTAATGCGGAAATATACTGATGCTTCCAAGTGAGTATTGTATCTTGAAGTCATCTAAAGAACAGTGATTCCAGAGTTAGTTACATTATCAACAACTCTCTTTCGAAGTGACGATATGAACGAATTCGCTCTTTTTCTTCAGAGTGTGTTTGATTATCAGCTGTCAAGTGAACGAAAGGAAGTAGTCATTCGTGAAGGAGTAGACGATGGACTTGATAATCATCGTGCCATCTACAACAATATGCTGACAGTCCTTGATGAGTGTACTGTGGCCAGCAAACAACAGCTCCTCAATTGTATTCCAGAGATTGTAGAAGGTGAAGGTCTGAGTATCTGGGGATATGAGTTCCTACCCCGAAGTGTTAGATGGTGATTGATATGATACCTAGTTGGATATGTTTTATCAATACCCAAAATGACTGTGGAGAAAGTAGGTACTGATATGACTAGTTTTGTGTATGAATGCTTTTATCTGTATAATAATAGGAATCCTCGTTTTCCGAGTGATTTCAGTTATCAGTTTCATACAGAAGATACAGTCTATTATAAGACAGAAATCGCAGAAGCATTAGATTCTGTACAAATAGAAGTGGTTTGATTATCTAGCAATATGGAGACATTCATGCGATTGTGATTGATATCCAAACCACGATTCTTCGACAAATAGCTAATAGAGTCCATGATATCATTCCCATGCTACTGGATGTTAGCAGTGCTATTGCTGAATTGGATGTTCTTCTAGCTTGGAGTCAGGTGTGTCTCGAGTGTAACTTCACTCGACCCGAACTATCAGATGACTTCGTGATTGTAGTAAAGGCATGGATTGAAGATGAAAGTAATCACTAGAATGGTCGTCATCCACTCCAAGAGTTAGTAACAGATCAGTTTATTCCAAATGATATTGCGGTATTTCTAACTAAAACCTCTTATCTTAGCTAACCCATCGGAATCCATCATACAAAGCAACTGTGATTACAGGTCCCAATAGTAGTGGAAAGTCCATCTATTTAAAGCAGATTGGTATGATTACATTCTCTTCTTCACCATAGCTCTTATTGTGTATCTCAATCAGATTGGTTGTTTTGTGCCAGCTGAACATGCAATTCTCGGGCTCTGTTCATCGTATATTTTGCTTCGATTCTAACAAATAGAATCTCCGTGAAATTCTCCACTGTTGAAACGTCTTCTTTTCTATTCATATTCATTAGTAGAGTGACGGAGAATGATTCTTCATTCACACAGGACCTCACAAGAATGGCATGGATCTGTAGACATATCCAAGATCGATCTCTCATTCTGATCGATGAGTTTGGGAAAGGAACGACATCTCAAGGCAGTACTGATTGAATGATATCACATACAGATGGCATTGCTTTGTTCTTAGCACTTCTTCAACATATTCATAGCTGTGCCCCCTCATCAGCTTACTTCCTACTCTCCACTCACTTCTCAGAGTATCTACAAAACCCCGATCTTCTTCCAGATCAAGGCCAGTCTATTGAAACCAAACAGATGAAGGTTCTGTTTGATGGCTCGAATGTGATGACTCCTCTTTATCAAGTGGCAGATGGAGTGTGTCGGGATTCACTTGGAATTCAGTGTGCTATCTGTGTAGGTCTTCCTGAAGAGATTACAAATCGAGCTCAACAAGTAATGAGTAAAATGACTCTCATCACTAGATCTATGATGCTATTCGTGACAACAAAGAAGTTACACTACGAGAGGACTTGACAATATCACAAAATCCAATGAAGGTGAAGGAGGTGATGAAAATGCTGTTTGAGAAACAAGATTGGACAAAAGCTACCATGGATGAAGTGAATACATTCCTCCGAAAACTGAGTTCAATTCAAGAAAAAATGTGATAACTGAATGTTTCCAGAAATACACTCATTTTTCATGTCGATTTTTGGGCGACTCTCATAAGCTTTCAACAATGGGAAAGAAGGGGAAGGATCGACTGGATGATATTCGCAAACCACGAGGAGCCAAAAAACCAGTAAGGAAATATGCAGATCAGAAAGTGGGTCATATACGAGGTTATAAAGAAGTACATTGTAGGAAGTAAAGATCATAGAATAGGAAGCGAAGTTCAAAACGAGTGTTGGAGTATACATGTGGGATTTCGAGCAGTGTGATGCAAAGAAGTGTACAGGGCGCAAACTAGAACGCCTTGGATATTTAAGTGATAGAGTGAAGAGTTGATAATGAGTAGAGACAATTCGAGTAAACCAGCCTTTTCACGGAGTTGTGTTATCTCCCTTTGGTACAAAAGCTGTTTCTTGTGAAGACATCGTAAGAATGGTACATGGAGTTGAGTATAGGATGTGATTAAGCAATATGGAACCTCAGCAATTGACTGTTCATGGGCTAGAATAGAGGAGATTCCAATGAACAAACTAAAGAATGGTGTTCATCGTCTTCTTCCTTTCCTTGTCGCAGCCAATCCTGTAAATTATGGAAAACCATCAAAGTTGACTTGTGCAGAGGCTATTGCAGCTACTCTCTATATTGTGGGTCTCAAAGAAGATGCACTGACTATCATGAAGCCCTTCAAATGGGGTTGTCAATTTATTTCATTGAATTACGTAGCTTGTTAGGAATGTAAACGATATTTAGGAATTATTGGAAGGTTATGCTAATTGCAAGTCAGGTCAAGAAGTGATTGATTATCAAAACAAATATATGGAACAAATTGAACAAGAACGAGTTGTTGATCGATCTCTGGATGTTTGATTACTCGTGTTTTTTGAAGTGTAGTTACCTCCTACAGATAGTGAAGAGGAAGACGATGGTGAATTTCATGTGCACAGTCTAAATGTGAAGCAGACTCATTCATATATGGATGTATTTGGAGGAGATGATGAGGAAGATGCCAATTACTGCGATGATTCAGACGATGGAAGCGAAGGAGAATTCATTCAAGAGGAAAACACTATAGATGAAAAAGAACATATTGAGAATGATCAAGAAGAGTCTGACAGTGGTCAGGATAATTCTGATAATGACCAAGACACTCATGATGAGGATTGATATTTGTTTGTTATTCCAATCTCTATTCTAAACCAAAACTCCATGAAACGATGGAGCAACGGTTCTGAAGCTACACCGTCCTCATATGTAAGGCAAAGTCAAGCAGTGCAGCGAAGTGGAAGTGTGTAGTTCCTTTCGGATTAAATTATGATTCAAATAGTAATTCAAATGCATTTCATAGGAACAACTCGGAGAGTGGAACGAATCGGCAACTGTTTGAGATGATTGAGAATATAAGATGTAGAAATGAGATGGCTGAAAATCAGAGACGATTAATGATGGAAAACGAGGAACTAAAGAGGAAGCTCATGGCGATGGAAGAGGATTTGGACATACTACGAATTGAACAAGAAGCAGAGCAAGAAAAAAGACAGAAGGAAGAGAGACAGCGAGAGGCAATGGAAGCAGAATGTCGACATGATCTATTATTGGAAGAAGATCGAGTGTTTGCAACACATTTGCTAACCGAAATTTGGAGAGGTATATTCCTCTTTGTGTTTCTTCTGTAGATACGGTCGTTCCAGAGTATCAAAACCTTAACTCTTCTTCACCTAGTATTCAATCGTAGATATGTAATGTTTTCTGTGATTATAGATCAACAGCTGTGGAATCAACAGTTGTATTTGAAGTAATCCCGTAGCAGTCCTTAATTATTTAGTTGCAATCCATTCTTGCGACCATTCAATCCAATCATTCCTCTCTCCAGCCTTTGCTACAGTATCTTGTTCATCACGTCAATACAGCAAATGGAGTAAGAGAATTTGGATTGTACAATAATCAGAATCTTGTTCTATCCGTTTTGAATTCTCTTCTCGTTTGTCCAACAGCACGGGAAGATATGATCAAACCTTACTCTGTAAACGAGTCCATATCAACAGTGTCTACTCCATCTCACTGGATTATGGAAGGTGCAACCTCTAATGAAGTGGAGCGATTCAGCACAGATTCGCCTTGTCTCCTGATTGACCTTTTGGATACGATAGAGCGATCACTGAAAGCAGGGAATACGAGAGATATATCGTTTCTTTGTGATCTTCTTCATCTGACATCAACTGGTTGAATTCAATGTGATTGGATTACTTCTAGTCTATGCACTATATCCACAGTGGGATTTGTATAAACAAATCATCGTTGCAATTATTGATGTATTTAGTGTATCATCTCTTCCTAAACTTGTCAACGCTTGTCTTGATACGATTTCAGATATCTCCGAAGAAAAGTTAATTTTAGTAATTGAACCCGAAGTAAGAGAGAAAGAGAATGTAAATGGCAGAAATTGCAGGAACTCATTCTTCGCTTATTTGACAGACTTCAACTTCCTGAAATCACTAAAGCTGGATTTGTCGGCGAAGTATGTGAAAACAGTACTGTTGTATCCAAATCACTTCACATCCTACAACTCATTATATATACACTCGTTTATAACAGTGCAAATAATCACCAACTAAGTCTTATTTTGAGAAATACTCTCGTAGTAATAGTTTGAAAAGAATAAACTGCAGAAGGAAGACAACATCTCCATTCTCTTAACTTTAGGAATTGATTTCTATCTGGTCATCTATGATGATCATTATGTAGGTAAATACGACCTTTCAAAGGATCAAATTACTGCTGTAAGAGTTGAGGGTACAGATTATGAGTAGGCGTGTTCCATTCTGTTCAATGAGATTTCATTAGTGGATGTATTGATCCATCAGACATCCGTATTAACAATCATCAAGCGAAGCAGTAGAAGGAAGTGGTATTGTGTGACAAATAGGGTTATTTAACGAGTATAAGTCTTGCTTAGAGGTGATTAGTATTGATACTCAAGTAACAGGTAAGAAAAGAAGAGAGAGTCAATTGCAGTTTTCCGCCAGCTGAAACTTGTCGCTTCAAATGTCATTAATGAAATCATCAATTATGAATAAGATTGTTTATTTAGTATCAGAAAAAGAAAGCACACAGTGGGACTTGAACCCACAATCTCTTGCTCCGTAGGCAAGCGCCTTATCCAATTAGGCTATGCGTGCTAGGAGATAATCTATTCTGATCCTTATAAAGGAAACAATTACAAAAACTCAACAATGAACGATCTTTTCGTTTCCATCCTGAGAATAAATGACACTTTAACTTTTGATAAGCAACTGCATTTTGTTTCAGACTCCACATCGAACAAGAATCGGAATCGCAAGAGATGAGAGAGAGATACCGACTCAGAAGTGATGAAGGGCATACCATACTTGTGTTCTTCTTCTGAATCTCCTTCTTCACATTTGTTCCCAATCGAACTCCCTTTCCAGAGATGAGAACCTCCTGGTGATTTGGCACAATCCATATTAAGCTGGACCCACTTGCAGCAAGTTTTTTTCCATTAAGATGTTTCATCACCTCTTCGGCCGAGAAAGGAGAAGGATTAGTTGAATGATAGAGTACAGGGACATTTCCTTTGAAAGATACTTGATCTGAAGAGATCCTGTCAAATAGAGCTTCTCGCATCCTTTTTTCATCCCAAGGACCACTAATTGTGATAGATGACATAAATATAGGTTCTATCAAGTTCGTCAAAAGACCTCCTTGATACCCAAGGTGATTGTACATGCATAATTTGTCACTACAACTGTAACTACGACTAGGATCACCTCGCCCTGGTTTTGTAGATAAATAGATAGAATTGCCAGTCTCAAACTTGGCTCCAGTACGATGAGTCGACTCTTCAGCAATATGCTGCTCCAGACAGCGACGTTTGGATAAACGAACCTTAGCATTTGAAATTTCAAGTGCTTTTCTTTTTGCATCCTCTTCAAAATACTCAGAAGCATAACCACAGGGTGATTGACTAATATACAAATGATACCGAATACCTTTCCTCAGGCAATACTTGTTACTATCCGATTTGCATGTAAAAATGGTATCATCTTCGGGAGTTTCCTTACAGAGCTTCAGTTGCTCCATCAAATATAAAATGAATCCACGTCTACTTAGAATCTCAGCATGACAATCGTTAACTATAAATCCTTGGGGAGATAAAGATGTAGCTCCAATACACTTTGTTCCAGTTGTAAGAACAATTACCCGTTTGGATCCATTTCGCTCTTCCACAATTGACGATAATACTGTCCATTCATGATCTTGAGGTTTTCCACTCTGCTTCAATGAATGATATTTGTCATATACCAGACCTACAATTTCACTTCCAAGATCTCCATCTCTATTTTCCATGATTCCAGGAAGTAGGAATAGAAGAATAGGAATAGGGGCATTACTTCTAATATGGATGGTATTCCCTTGAACGCCACATGAAGATAACCGTCCATTTCATTGAAAAAGAAATGTCTACGTTGCTCCTTCTTTCTTTGTTGTTTTCAGTATCTGTTTCAATTTGTAGGTATTAGTAGCATGCCTAATGAATAGCTTGTGGTGAATACACAACAACCTGTAGATCGGCAGGTCCTATCTGTAAGTCTCAGTTACTTGATGATATACAGATGTACAGTACTCTTATATTATTTCCGTGAAGTCGAATGGTTCTGCAAATAAGATCGTTCAAATTGAGAAACAGTACACCGAAAGTTCATGTAAGAAGGGTCATTATCTCACATTTCAAACTACGTTTTAGTAGTCGTACTCTGTGATGACTAGGTATTCCCCAAAGCTTTCAAATGACTCAGAAGAGTCTTACGACCTTACCTACAAGTCTGTTACCTTAACAGTAGAAGATCTTCCCGTCTTCCAGTCTCTTGGTTTTTCATGCACAAATTCTGTAAAGGAGGGAAGGTCATTCTCTCTCACGTAGATTGTTTTGTAAGGTCTCAACAGTAGTGATAATTCCTGTGAACAGGCCAAGCTTCCCTATACAGCTGTCTACGAAGAGTCAATTGGAACAACTATTGAAGGTGTTTATTTTACTGTTACTGGTAGTATTATGTTGGGTACTTGATCTTAGAAGATGGTATTCAAGTAATGGGAATGAATGCATCTTATTCAGGAATAAATGGTAAGCTGAATTTGGAGAGAATAATGTTAAGGCTGTACAACAAAGATTGCTCTAATAGTGACAATCACAGTTGTTGCTGTAATAGTTGTCCTGCTAGTTGTTATTATATGCTGCATCAAACGAAAGAACTGATTGTTTTCTTCCCAATCAGAATCCTTCTTGTTCTAACAAACAGTAGAAATCAGAGGAACTTCAATTACCTTTCCATTCATGCAACTGCATGACTTAACTTGACAAGACAATCTGGCACTACTGATCAAAACTACAGTTAATGGCTCACTTAGCAGGAGCATTCATTTTCTTCAGAAGAGCGGATTCACTCTCTCCAGCCTTAGGGAGCTTATCAAATACATCCTTAGGGAACACCATAATGCATTCTCCGCACGAGCCACCACCTCCACAGGTGCCTACAAAATGACTGGTATAAGATTATGACAACTCTTCACCTCCACATCGTTGCTTTGGGCAATCTCGAGCATATTCTCATTTTCATCACACTCCACCTCCACCTCATCACCCTCAGCAGGCTTGAAGGTGAATTCAACTACAATTCAACTACCTCTCAACAAAGCTACCACCAAAGTATCTTGCAGGATTGTACAGACGGCTAGTGTACTTGACAACAGAAGGTGCGAGTCTTCGAACAGCTTGCATGTTTTATGGATTACAATGTATGGAGAAACAGAGTTCCCACTGCACACCATCGTCAAGTAGAGAAAAGGAAGGAAGAAATAGAAGCCAAGATAGCTCAGTTGGGAGAGCGTATGACTGAAGATCATAAGGTCAGGTGTTCGATCCACCTTCTCGGCGCTTTTTTGCGTGTAATGGAAACAAACAATTCGTTAAGTTCTTTTGTGAAGCAAGCGATATACATTCAAGATCGAGCCACCAATACACAATACAGTACCAAAGAGAAGCATAAACCCCGCTTCCATCTTCTTCTTCAATGAACCCTCTTTCTTCCAGGTTGCACTAAGAATTATTTAAATTAGTTGTCTCATACACGATATACATCAATCCAGGAATTGCAAACATGATCAAAGATCCGAATAGAGAACCATTAAGACGAAGCACAACCTCGATTTCGGTTCGGAAGAAAGAGAGAGTAACTGTGAGAAGAAGCATTCCAACAAGAGTCCTTCGTATTAGCAATTCTCATAACACATACATGGCTCGAAGAAATGGATTGTGGAATTCCTTAGATAAGCAGAATAACTGATGAAGGTTTGTTCGAATAGCAAAATAAACGATGGGGAAGTGAAAGACAAGTCCACAACCAAGTCCAAATCGAGAGATTGTTGGCAGAAACGCATCATGAGAGAAGTTACGAAGAATATTTCCTTCTGTATCCATTCCAAACATGAGATAACCACTTACTAGGAATCACTTAGAAGGACTAGGTTTACATCCCATGATCAAGTAGACAAATAAAATGATAGAGATGGCACCAATGGATGTCATCCACATACGTCCTGGAGATCGATCTTTCAATTCCTGATTGTAAGTGAATGAACCAAGTGATACACAGTAGTAACGGGGTACATTGTAATGGCAGTTGAAGGAAATACACATAACAGGAAGAACACCAAAGAGATTCTTAGTAATGTGCCAAATCTCAACAGTGTCAGATACAAGTGGATCAGAAACGAATTGGCCTAGGATAGTACCAACAACAACAAAGGCAGAAAGGATGGAAAACATGGAGAGCCACTTCATCGAATCAAGAGCTACAAGAAAAGAATACAAGCAAAGTATACTCTTCAAGAGACACATCGGAAAGAGAAGAAAAATACATATAAATCCAAGGAGAATAACTCGACTAGGAATAAGGGGCACTTGAGGAAAGAGAAAAGAAAATACATCAATGAATAAATCACCTAGTTGATAACATTAAACGCTAAAAGAACAAACCAATGATAGCGAAATAGGTGATACAGGAATTGCACGTATATAGAAGCACAACGAGTGAAATGAGGATTCCACCAAAAGAGCCGAAGATTGCCTATATAGAATGGAAGCGAAGCAAACTTACAGTCCCCATCTCTCTATATGTATACTTTTCGGTGATTCTACAACTTCTGGTAATCACAATTTGTGATATACAAGCAACGCCAGCGAGGAGAATGAGCAGGAAAACACCAGGTATCAAAGAACACTTAATTGAGATCCGCTCAATATCCCTACCTCCTTGATTGCATATGCAAGTACAACAAACCCAGATCCCATCATATTGTTCGCCATATTCACGATGGAGGCTCCAACAGAAGCATTGGCATCCATATCCGATTTTTCAGGTTGTGGAAACAAAGATTTGGTAATTTCTGTGTCTCCATTCTCTGGAGGAGTCTTTTCAACTTCTCCCAAATTCATATCAATGTACAACGAAACTGAAGTAAGAAAGCAAGTTCTTTAGAGAGTTAACAGTTCGTTAAAAATGCATATAAAGGATTACAGTCGTAACAAACACATAACCATGACAACGCCAAAGGGCCAAGTCAAAATAACTACTTTTTCATGATATCTCGGAGAATCTGAACTTCATCTTTCAAGGCAGGCTTCTTAAAGATAGCATTTACAACCTGATGCTGTGCCTTCTTTCTTGCAGCCTGACGCCTCACTTCTTCTTCCTGATTCTTAATCTCCGCATCACACTGATGGAAACGTAAGTCACGTTCCGTAACGAAGTCCAGGTTGCACTTGGGACATATGAAGGATTTTCTAGTTATCAACGCCGACTGACAAATGGACTCTTTAACATGCTGCTTCTGAACACTCGCCAACTCTTCCCTCTTTTTACGTAATGCCTAAACTAAATAGCTACAAGCACAATGCACAAGAATGAGACATTGAACCTCGCGCTTCGGCATATCGTTCACTTTCTCAAGACTGTCTCGATAGAAGCAGAAATAACGATGGCCTAAATCCACTACAGCATCGGTTAAATTCAAAGCAGAAGCGATGCGCTGCATATCGAAAGCAGCATCCTGCTTCTTCTTGTCTTTATATTCAGTACGTGTATCCTTATCATCACGTTTGGTCTAACGATCAAGGAGCGTCCAAAAGGGTACCTTCGAGAGACTCATCTCAATACCATTCTGACGACGCTGAAATGATTTTAAACGTTTTGACGAAGATGAAATCAATCCTGTCTTCAAATTATAGGCACCAGACATCAGAGGATTATAAGCAGCGCCATTCTGAGACTGATCTTCTTCACCTTCAAAGTTTCGAGTCCATTCTCCTTCGTATAGTGCATTTGCAGCTACAACCGTTCCACACACTACCATCACAACCATTAGAAAAGTCATACCTTTACACACTACATCGCCCTCTCGTTCCTTGATAACAAAATTTGTAGGATCATCATTACCACATTTGCAGCGAACAAGATTCTCTTCCATTACAAACAAATTCAAGGCTTACCTTTACGCGTCATATTCATTTCGCGTGCCTCATTCTGCGTTCTGACGACTTGCGTTTCTACCTCTTTACGGACAGATTCAAGATCATCCAAACACTATTTATAACACCCAAAGAAGAGGATGCAACGGATTCATAGTCCACAGCATTCTCTAGAGCGATTTGCCTTTCAAGTTCATCTCCTATTCGATATCTTGTTCCTGTCGGAAACATCATTTAATAAGCAATAAATGATAGAACTCCTTACGATAAGCAATAATGAAGGAGAAAGTGATAAAAAGACGAAGGCGAATAAACGGTTTTCCAACACTACTACCGATAGGAATGATCATCCTCGAAAAAACAGAATAAGGAGAGATCGAATGAAAATCCCTGTTGAAAGGTCGATTTACAGAAAGGTGTATCTCCAGTTGAGAACGGGATTCCTTACAGAACGAGTTGGTGGCATTTAGGTTTGGTAATAGGTAGCCTGTCTTTTATGATGCTGTTCGGACAATTCCGCCCCCTGTTTTTGTTCGAACAGGTGAAAAACTCCCAAATCTTGTTGGTTTAGAGGATCGACTTATGAAGTGCTTCTTGCATTGTAATGAGTCATAATGTGTAGACAATTCCAGAGAAAGTATCCCTATCATTTTGAAGACTTTGTAAGTGATCATCCCGAATCGACTCGATATGTGGCATACAACTTTGCTAAGAAGCAAGCAGCACTTATGTATAAGGGAGTGAGTGAAAGGAGGGCCTTTGAGCAAGTGGAGAAAGAGTTCTTAGCAGAAATGGACGCCATTAATAGTCGACTGTTTACAAAAAAGGATGAAAAGGAAGAGTCGCTTGATAAGAAGTTGAACGAAAAGGAACAGATTGCCTATCAGTACATGCATGTGAACTTAGAAGTGGTGAATTATGGTGTAGCCAGATGCAATGCTGCATAATGCCTTGACCAAAGAACTGAATCAACAACAACGCATTAAGATCCATAAAGTTGTAGATCGGACAATTGAGGACTATAAACGCCAATAGTACAGTAATATGGGACTTGTTAATTGGTAGTGGAGATCACATTATCGAGGAGAAGTTGAAGGCTTTAGAGCATTATCGACTTGACAAGCCACACGTAGAAGAGGATGTGGTTTCTGTAAATATCGCTGGAGATACAGGAGAAACGGCAGCAGAATTACCCCCTGAATTGAGGCCCCTAAATTCTGAATAAATATATGGTTCTTGAAAAACGCTCTAATTCAGGGTATTATATTTTTTTATATTAGTTTGTTATATCTACGTTGTGCCCATCGATCTATGTAATTGGTTACCAAAACGAACTTTCTAGGAAGAATTCTCCTTGAATACTTGTCTTTAGAATTAAGTGACTATGAAATTCTATAGTTTGAATGATAATGTACACGACAGTATGATTTAAACTTTATTAAAGGCTTACCTTAGTGATTGCCTTCCAGAGTAGGAATAGCACCTTGATTTTATTTTCATAGATTCAACAAACATTGTAGATATAAACAATGTTAGAATTGTTTTATCTTCACTCCTTACAGAGAGGACAATTCAGACTAAAAACGTATTACTTGGGCTTCATAGCATAACACATAGAAGATCTTTTAATCCTAACTTCAGATATCAGGTCAGAAAGGCCGTAGCTCCTCTGGCTACTGAGATCGGGACCTTCATCAGGTGCCTGGTAATACATATATACAGTATCTTATGCTCATGCATAATTAATAGTAAAGGTGGTTGACATGGGTCCAAAAAACAAGTGCCAAAGAAGCAATATGAGAGTACTTATTGAGTATAGATAATGTCTCATGAATCAAAGAATAGCTTCAATTTTTCCAGCAAAATACAAAAGACTTCTGGAAAAGAGAGTAATGAAAGTTCAAGTTAGTGATGTAGTCGTAAGATGGGATTGATTAGAGATAGTGTATTAACTTGCTTCCGTCATTGCCTCTCTATTTGTCGGATCCATCGTTAGAGGAGCAACGAGTTGAAGCACTCTCTTATGCTCACAGCAAGTTGGATCCTAAAAACAGACGCTGGTCTGTTCCAGAAGATGGGAATACCGATAACCCTCTTATACTGGAACTAATGCAAATGTTTTATCAAAAAAAGATCAACTCAAGATTCCCACCTTAAGAGTCAAACTTGAGAAGAAACTGTATAATATGATAGTACTACTTTCTCAAGTTAACGATTAGGCCTCTCAGCGACGCCACAAAGAGGCTTTTCCTTCCAGTAGTTTAATGTTTCTTGTATCAAATCACTGATATCCATATCAGGAAAAGCCATTGTGTTGTTACCTTTCCACCTCCTCTCCAACTCCCTTGTGGAATACTCCCCATTATGAATTGCTTTGCTTCTCTCAACGAGTTCATCTGGATCCAGAACACCAACTTACATCTCCTTTGGCAGGAACTCCCAAGCAAACTTCATGGAGGTACATTGCGAGCAGAACAATTCACGAATCACTAAATGGGTAGAGTGATTCTCATCACTGACTACATGGATTTTGCTGAAGTGCAGTCGATACAGTGACACAAGACGCCACTTCGGTGATCTGACATAGAAGGGTCTACAGATGAAATCCTTTGATCCTTCCTCAAATAGATGATCACTCGGAGTATATAAAGGAAGACACACTGCCTGTACATATGGGATTCCATTCAGTAAACAGAAGGTGTATCCGCATACTAGGAGCACTTGAATAGACTCATCGGAGCAAACTGCATATACAAGACTCTCAACATTTGTCGTCAGGAATCTATTGTCCACAATGGAAGGCACAGGTGCAGCAAATAGGAAATGACCTTCTCTCCATCTACACACTCGGAAGAATGACTTATTCTGAAATGTGAAAGTAGCTTTCCAAATATTAACTCTTATATATTCTGGAGCAGTTTCAGAGTTCTGATTAGAATTATCAAAATAGATAGTTCCATATCGACTGATATCGTAGAATAGTTCATAATCATCAACAGCATTTGCCTTGGTGATAGTCTCCAAACCACTTACAATATCTTCAGAATTAGGCACTGTGGAACTGTCTCGTACAGTCTTACAAAGCCTCTATGAGTACACTTGTTACTGACCTTTATCTTCTCATATCCACTAATAATGCATCTGTAAGGATGTTTATTATTGATATCCTCAAGACTCTCCCCTCACTTCACTATTACTTGTAAGAAAAAGAATCAATTAACACCATTGTTAAAGTGTTCATGGTAACTCATTCGATTCTCATTGACACTCTCAAGTCTATTTGGAGCTATTCTGGGGTGTTCTCTGTTCTCCTCATCACATGATAGTTTATCTTGATCTGTGTTCATATCCATTTGATTGTTCTTCTTCCTGTGATTGGTTTTCTTCGGGACCAGGTGTTACTCCTTTCAGAGGTTCTTTCATTCTCCTCTGTTCTATTCTTTTTGCTTCAGCACGTTTGCAGGCTGCGCGAACATCTGGGTCGAAAAATGCATCATAGACTTCTTTAAGTGTGTTACAACACTTGACATAACCCCGATTCTCCTGTCTCTCTATTATACCTAGTGCATCCTCCGGGAGATTAAACCTCCCGAAGTTACCATGTATATATATTGAAGATACACTGTCTGATCTCAAAGGTGTCACTCTAACACTGTCTATTATCTATCACTAAATATATTACTGGTTTCCTTGATCACTTATGGTGACAAGAGACGAATCCCACTCTGGCATACAACTGGAATATATCAAACCACCATACCCTACAAAAATTTGTCTGTATCCTTCAGCACAACAGGAACGTTGTTAACAATGTCTACTATATCTGGTGAATCAACTAGAGTTAACGACTGTGGCAATACACTACACATATTCGAACAAATCTCTCGAACAATTATAGGATTGATTCTAGTTACTTAGTAAACACAATTACCGTAACCTGTAAACTTTTCTAAGAGGAACATCTGGGAATAGATTTTCTACATGTTATTCACTGTAAGTACATCCAACTGGATAGTAGTCCTCCATTTGAATAAAGAGGTCTTCTTCTTTTCCGAGATGATTTTGTATTCTTCTCTACATGTATTATGATTCTAACTATTATTACGCTGACCAGATTGTTGAGGAGATTGCCTCCTATAGTTTCCCTTTGCCATCTTAGCATAATTTAGTTTTTTTCCTCTGGTATTGTAACTTTTGCTGTTTGTACCTTGGTTACAACCCTCCATGAACTTTTTTATGGAAATAAACTTATGATTGTTGCAACCAGTTATGGAAATAGTATCTATTCTTATAAAGCAAACATCCTTAAGTTGAGGGCCTCAGTATGGTTCTCTATGATGAAAGCCCTAACACTAACCTCTATGGATTCTGTGGGAAATGTAGAAGCTGATAATGAGAAAACAAGGGAAGGAGTTGAATTGTCATTTTCCTCTTCATCATATTCAATTTAGAGGTTCGTTGCAATTTTCTATCCATAGTCTATGCAGCAAAGTAGGAATTGAATTGATTTAAGAGTCATCGATCCAAACCTGATGACTATATTCAACTATGTGAAGTGAAAATGGAATCTAGTTGTGATATAGAGAATCAACGGATCTACGATTGTGTTTATGTCTTTTGTTTTTTACATGGTGATAATAAGGCATCTTCCATCTAAAATTCAAAACTATTAAATTGATTGAGGAAAACACAGTTATGGAAGAAACACGAAACACAACAATATCAAGTTCGTTATTGAATTTTGAACGATCAGAAAACCTAGTTTGTTGATCTATGAAGATTTGAGTCTCAGATAGCGCACACAAGTTTGAATTACCATGTGGACCGATGAATCAAAGAAAGGATGTATCTAATCTTCTCTTCTATCTCATAATTGTAGCAGGAACACGAAGGGCGAAATGTCCTTGGTGTAATCAGTACACTTGCAAACATTGTCGATGCCCTGGATACGAGGGGTGTGATCATAAGGTAATTAGATGATGTTTCACTTAACAAGTTTAGGACGGTATGTGCCCACGAACGAAGTACAATCGTCGTTTAGTGTGTAATTCCTGTGAACGACACAAATTGGCAAGTCGGTACGTTGCTATATCCATCTATAGTGACTCATAGTGAAAAGTATGGAAATGATAATCCCAGTGCAGTTCGTTCAGAAACCTCAAGTTTTGCACTCAAGAGTGATTCAGGTCAAAGTACAGTCGGGATGGAAGTTGTTAACAATCCCCCTTCCGTTCAGTCCCAGCAAATGATCCAACCGATGCATACAGATCCAGTGATTGGTGAACTGCCACCATTAGTGACTCCACCAGACTTACAAGGAAACTACCCTTTACCTCCATTTGGAGTCTCAGAATCGTCCCAAACAGGTCTTTTCCACGAGGTTGTATAGAATCATTGGAATAACAAGTAGGGAGATGATATGTATCCTTCTCAATTACCTAACTTCCTCAGTAAAGACGGAAAACTCTACAGTTTTGAAGGAAGCAGTTTCGTGGACCATCCTCCAATGGTTCTAAATGATGGTCGTGTAATTAGTTTTGATAAGATTAATAGTGTATTCATCTTAACGCTATATTGATATGTAGATATTCATGCCAAATGATAACATGTCATTTAACTCGATCGATGAGTTGCAGCATTTCCACACAACAGAAGATCCATTTGTCATGGGAGCTCTTCCAGGAGCTACATTTTCAGATGGTCGTCTTATTGACAGTGGGCGATTTTTAACAGAGCCATCTAAACGAGAGACATTTGATACAGATATTGGTGAGGTATTCGGTCAGCCTGTTGTTGGAACGGGAGATGATTGTACTCTTTTAATGAAAGAATGATGAATAGTGAGTCGAATCTCGGCATTGGATAATGGAAATATTCTCGGTTCTATTCCAGTTGTGATGAATGAACCTTCGGAAATTACAGAATATACAAATCTCCTCCATCTCAACTTACAGTATAATCCGAGTTCGTTTGCTGTGATTCCGGTATATACGAAGGGTTGTTTTGAATATAGGTGAATCGTGAGAAGCACACACTGAAAGATGTGCGTGATTACATCACTCAGACTCTCTTTTCATCTCTGGCTTCACCTCCAGCGTTCCTTTTCATCAGTCAGAATGGAGGTCGGATTCAGAAGTCTCAAGAGAGTTCAATCCTGGCATGGTCAGAATCAGTTGAGTGTCAATGGACTCACCATACATTCAATACCATTATCACTCGTCATCATCTGTTTATCACCCTCACTGTCGAAGACATCACTGTTCAATTGCTTGTTTGAGATCATCCATAGATGATCTCATTGAAAAGGAAACGAATCGATCCTGAGGATGTACACCAACCCAATTCAACTGATTCACAAACTCTTAAAGAACTCTTCTCATCGGCTTCAGAAGAGACACAGCAAGAGATTCTATGGTATGAATTGAATCCGTGTTTAACTCCCAGGCAATTCCTTCAGAGTCATGGCTTCAATGTGAAGCATCAGACCGTGCGTGATGGACAGACTGTTGTCGAGACCCTTATTAGTGAGGTTGTGAGAAGCAACCAAAAGGACATTTTGTTATATATTCTGGATCATGGAGCTGATGTCAATTATATGTGAGTGAGGAAGGGTTGGATTACCGATAGTGATTGTAATGGCGATTCACTGTTACATATTGCTGGTAGAAATGGATCGAAAGAAATCGCTATGATTTTGCTTTCTATTTTATGGAGGAAATCAATTCTGTTTTCTGGATATCCAGATTTCATGCATGTAAATGAAAAAGGCGAGGATGCAGCTGAAGTGACAAGTGATCCTTCCTTATGCTCCTTGATTCGCGCGTGTATTGATCGTTACTCTGTGGTGAATGTGAATAATCTGCGTGAAGAAGACACATTGGAGAGTAAGAATGAGATCGAGATTTGATTGATAGCCATTCGAAACAGAATTCTTGAAAATTCAACCATGAAAGAAAGCATTCGACAAGCTAAATTTATTGTGAATGATTGCATGATTGTAAGGGAACAAGAAGCGCATTTCCCAGCTCATTTATGTGCCATGAATAAGAATAGTTTCATCATTTACATTCCACCAACACTTCATATGCTTGAGCAAGTGGGAGTTGAAATCAAGAACCCTGAGAACTATGTTCAGAAGGATGCTCTGAATCTGCTGATTTATTCCTTCTCCCATCTGTCCCTGAATCCACTCCATGCAGAGAGTTATCAGAGCAGTTATAATCTGGTCAAGTCGGTTCCTGAAGAGAAGAAGAGTATCCAGTCACTCACAAGTGCATCACGTGTGATGAGTGTGGTTGGAGATAGCAAGAACAAGATTTACAAACCAGTTGTGGTTGGGGGAAATGATGAAGAACGTCGTCGTATGGTAGAGAATAATATGAAGGAGTGTGTTATTGTATGAAGTATTCCAGTGTTTGTAACAAACAATTAACAACTACATATGGGAATAAGGAGGTAAGGTGCAAATAAGCTCTGTGTTGTCCTTAGGACGATTCATCACTGCTTTCAATACGAAGGACGGGAGTTTGGGTGTTGCAAATGCTCGACGTAATCGTGGCATGAAGTGGGAATCCTCAACTGGTACAGGTTCCTTTGACACCTCGGCCACTTGCTGTTGAAGAGAAGCAAGCGGTGCTGGAGGAGGAGAGGCCACAGGTCGAACAACAGGAGATGTGACACGCATCATTCGCTTCTCCAGACTCTCTACACGAGTCTGCAACGACTGTAAGGCATGGTCTGTTGCTGATGACAAGGAATTACGCGAATGTTGCTTTGTTATGTCCTGAAGACGCTGGGCCAATAAATCATTCTTAGCACGCAATTCACTAAGTTCCTCAAATCGAGGAGTGAGTGTCTTTAGGCGTCCCTCGAGCATTTGAATCGTAGCAGATAAATTGTCCACTTGCTGCTCTTGTTTTGATTTAGTTGACTCCAAGGATATTCTCATCTGGCGTAGTGTCACTTCATTACGCTGCATAAGATCTTTACAACGACAAACACATTGATGGTTCTCCTCTTGACGCATATCTTGCTGGCGATGCTTCTGTTCAAGTAAACGAACGCGACGCATTAATTCACCAATGCTCTATTCTTAATTCTATGTTCCATTCCTACCTCAAATATCACACAAATCATATTTATATCTACAAAAGCAGTTTTGTATAGAGGAACAGCATCATCCTCCGTTATTGCTTCATCATCCATCTCAAGGACCAATAAGTTTGGATCTTCTTTGCATAGTCCCTAGCTATCATGGGTTTAGTTACATACTCACAGATACCACCTGACGAAGATCACCAACTGTTTGATTATACGTGAGCACGCAGGACCGCACATCATCATCTGCAATCATGTCATCGTTGGCAATACGAACATGGAATTTCATGTCCATATAAGTGAAGTAGATGGGATGCCGAGATATAGACGATAGGGTTGATATCACAACGTCGTCCTTTAGGATTGCATTATCCAAGATAGCGATTATCCTGTTCATATTGATTGGTTTGTGCATTTTCTGTGCATTACATACTCTACTAGGATATACGGTGAACAATAGACTCTTCAGACCAGCTACAGTGGTTGTCTGCTTTACATCCACTTGAACAGTCTCTTTTCCATACACAAGCGTTGCTGTAATTAAATGTTGAGCAGGAGAAAGTTCAATAAATTCTCCTTGTTGGATTCCACAGTTTAAAATGCATTCCATGTTGTTTAGCTCGATTCCCTTATAGGTCAGCTGTTGATCCGTTGGAGGTATCCGGAACTGTTTCTAGAATCATAAAGTGCCATCCTTGCATTGGATACGTTGATGTGAACCTTGATCATCATGACGGTTGTTGATCGCAAACAATCATATTCAAACGTCGTGTTCGCGAACTTACCGCTACCTACAATCTTAATACGCATACTATCAAAAAAAGAATTGAAACAAACAAGACACTAAGATTACTAATCAACGTCCTCTACTTCTTGGAGAGGTAATTCATCAACGACAACTGAGACATCGAAGGCGCGAACACAAGAGAAATGATGGCCATCAACTTCATCAGAATATTCAGAGAAGGACCAGAAGTATCCTTAAGAGGATCTCCGACAGTGTCTCCGACGACACCAGCCTTATGAGCTGCAGAACCCTTACCACCGAAATTTCCCTTTTCAATATACTTCTTGGCATTATCCCAAGCACCTCCAGTATTGGAAGCAGAAATAGCCATCTGGACACCAGAAACCAGACCTCCAGCCAATACTCCAGCAACGGCATCCACTCCAAAGATGAAACCAGTAATCAGAGGAGCGAGCATGACCAAAGCACCAGGGGCAATCATCTCCTTCAGAGAGGCCTTGGTGGAAATACTAACACAGTGCTTGTAATCGGGCTCCTCCTTGTTCTCCATGATACCAGGATGCTCACTGAACTGTCTACGGACTTCCTCGACCATCTCAGAGGCAGCCTTACCGACAGACTTCATAGTCATAGCAGAGAACCAGTAGGGAAGCATAGCACCGACAATCAGACCTGCAAAGGTGATAGGGGTCAGAATATCCACTCCCTTAATGTGGGCACGAGTCACGAAAGCTCCGAACAGAGCCAGGGACACAAGAGCAGCAGAACCAATGGCGAAACCCTTACCGATAGCAGCAGTAGTGTTACCAGCAGCATCGAGGGCATCGGTCTTCACACGCACAGAAGCGGACAGACCCGTCATCTCAGCAATACCTCCAGCATTATCAGTGATAGGACCATAAGCATCGATAGTCAGACCAGTGGACAGAGTAGACAGCATACCCAGAGCAGCAAGAGCAACTCCATACATGTTACCGAAGTAGAAAGAGACAAAAATAGTTGTAGCAAGAGCAAAAATGGGGATCACAACAGACTTGTAACCAAGAGCCAGACCGAAGATGATGTTGGTAGCAGCACCAGTCTCGCAAGATTTCGACACCTCCTGCACAGGCTTGTAGTTGTAAGAAGTCATCACATCGGTCACCTTACCGATCAGCAGACCAGACCAGAGACCACACATGATGCAAGCAAATGCTTGCCACTTAGTGCAGCTAGCCTCACAATATCCCTTATTCTCCACAGACACTTCGAGAACCTTCACACAGAAAGAATCGGGAAGGCAGTAGTTGACCAGAATAGCAATGAAGATACTAGAGAAAATGGTGGAAAGATACAGCTGAATTGACAGATTGCGCTCCACATGCTTCTCCTCAGTCACCTTCAATCCGGGAATCGAAGTGGCAAAGAAAGAAGTAACGAATGAAGAGAGAATACCAACAGCGGACAACAACAGAGGGAACATGATGTACATCCACTTACTGTTGAGCTGAGGGGAGACGGAAGCAACAACCAGAGCAGCACAAGAAGACTCAGCGAAGGATCCGAATAGATCAGCGCCCATTCCAGCCACATCACCGACATTATCACCAACGTTATCAGCAATCACAGCAGGATTACGAGGATCATCTTCAGGAATATTCTTCTCAACCTTACCGACCAGATCGGCACCCACATCAGCAGCCTTCGTGTAGATACCACCTCCCACACGTCCGAACAGAGCGATAGAAGAACCTCCGAGACCGTATCCAGTAATACACTCAAAGAGAACCTCGGACACGTGTGTATTATTAGGATGCCAAGGATAGAAGGCAACACGGAACAGCCAAACGGAGCCGTACAGAATAAGCAGACCGAAGGAAGTCAGACAGAAACCCATGACGGAACCAGCACGGAAAGCGGTATTGAATCCATCAGTCCAGCTCTTCTGGCACATTGTAGCAGTACGAGCGTTCGCATAAACAGCAATAGACATACCAATGTATCCACACAGAATTGAAGTCAATCCACCAACACAGAAAGCCAAAGCAGTGGCCAATCCACGTCCCCAGCAAGCCTTTTCCTTGTGATCCCATATACATCCTGCAACATGCTCACCATCACAGGTAATAGTAGCATTCTCAACAAGATGCTGATAAGCTTCTCCGCAGTTCTTAGGAAGTCCTAGGAGCAGAACCACCACTATGCCGAAGACAATAATAAAGACACCAAGGATCTCATATTCGGCCTTAAGGAATGCCTTAGCACCATCTGAAATGTACTTCTGAATCTTTACAAGTCGTTCCGTGATGGCAGGGTCATAGGTAGCATTGCCTCCCTCTGCTTCTATCAGTCCTTCCTTCGTATCTGTGTTATCTACTCTGTGCTTAACCCTAAGCAATTAAATAATATAGATGCCTGTCACTCGACACGAGATACGCAGTATCTCTGATAAAGCGCGAAACAGAGACCAACGAGACCGCAGAAGACAATGAATAAAGTTGTGAACAACTCACTGCCAGAAGCCATACCAACTATAAGAAAAATGTGGTGGTTGGTATTTGTCGAATTGGAGAAACGTGGTAAATTGTGGCAATTGGCATGTGCTTCTCTGATTGGAGAACCACTTCTCGTTCATTTTATCCGTTCGATATTACAGATTTGATAGTATTTGATAACTACTTTCTTCGACTGTAGGAAGTCGACAGGAACTTGGTGCAGTGTGTTAGAGAACTCTTTAAGGAAAATACATCTTAATTGTTGTAACAAACACATAAATTTCATCCACGAACCCAACAAACCACTTCTCATCCATTGACCACGTTTCATCTCCTTAAGGCTCAATACGTCCACGTACACGTCCAGTACGACGAGCAGCAATCAGACCCACCTTCTGACCAGGAGAAGTGC